>NC_069466.1:29056605-29081605 GCF_026875155.1 Cherax quadricarinatus | reverse complement strand
CTCTGATGTGGGACCCTGTCAAAAGCCTTACTGAAGTCCATATACACAATATCATATTCGTTTACCATGATCTACTCCTCAAATACCTTAGTGAAAAAAAGTTAATAAATTCGTAAGGCAGGAACGTCCCTTTGTAAAACCATGCTGAGATTCGTTGATTAATTTATGCTTTTCAAGGTGGCTACGAACTGCCTCGGCAATTATTGATTCCATAAATTTTCCCACTATGGAGGTTAGGCTTATTGGTCTATAGTTCGAAGCTAAGGACCTGTCACCTGTTTGAAAATAGGTATCACATTTGCCATTTTCCACTTATCTGGCACCATGCCAGTTTGTAGTGATATGTTGAAAAGATTAGCCAAAGGTGTGCTAAGCTCCTCTTTACATTCCTTTAGAACCCTTGCATACAGTTCATCAGGGCCTGGGGATTTGTTAGGTTTTAATTTATCTATTTGCCTAAGGACCATGTCACTTGTGACCCTAATAGTGCACAGTTTATTATCGTCCTGTTCTACATAATTTATCATTACTGGAATATCACTGGTATCCTCCTGTGTAAAAACTGAGAGGAAGTATGTGTTAAAAATTCTACACATTTCCTTATCACTGTCAGTGAGCTGACCCGAGGAACTTTTGAGTGGGCCTATCTTGTCCCTGATCTTACTTCTGTATACCTGAAAGAATCCTTTTGGGTTAGTCTTCGATTCTCTTGCAACTTTAACCTCATAATCTCTTTTTGCTTTTCTAATTCCCTTTTTTATTTCTCTCTTTAAACTGAATATATCGATTTCTTAATTGCCCCTCTCCTCTTTTGATTTGCCTATATATGCCTCTCTTTTGACCAATCAGATATTTTAATCTATTGTTCATCCATTTAGGATCATTTTTGTTTGATCTGATTTCCCTATTTGGAACATAATTTGACTGAGCAGCTAGAACTATGCCCTGGAAAGCATCATATCGGCAACCATCACCACCTACCTGACCCCTAGTCACGTCATTCCAGTTCAGCCCACCTAAGTAATTTTCAGTCCTATGAAATCAGCCAAGCGAAAGTCAGGGACGGAGACTTGATTGCCATTATTAGGGGAATTCCATGATATGTTAAAACTGAGTGATTTGTGATCACTCTCCCCAAGCTCATCATTAACCTCAAGATTATTAATTAGTGTTTCCCTACTGGCAAGAACCAAGTCAAGGAGGTTATTTCCCCTAGTTGGCTCTGTCACAAACTGTTTTAAAAAACAATCCTGGATCGTATCAAGAAAGTCACCCGACTCTAAATTTCCTGTCAAATTGCTCCAGTCAATCTGTCTATAGTTGAAATCTCCCATTAGCACAACATTTTCGTATGTAGATGCCTTACGAATTTCGTCCCATAGAAGTTTACTGCACTCCCTATCAAGATTTGGGGCCCTGTAAATCACACCCAAAATTAGTTTTTCTCGGCCCTCGAGAAGCTGTAACCAAACAGATTCAGTGGCTGACGCTTCTAATTTAATATCTTGTCTAACACAACAATTTAAATTGTCTCTGACATACATCGCTACTCCACCACCTTTCCTGTTGACCCTGTCAGTGTGGAATAATTTATAGCCTTGTATGTGACATTCAGATGGCATCTCTCTATCTTTCAGATTGAGCCAGGTCTCTGTTATAGCAATAATATCTATGTTTCCTGCACTTGCAATTAATCTTAGCTCATCTATCTTATTTCTAACACTCCTGCTATTAGTATAGTAAACCTTAAGGGAGCTAGTCCCTTGCTGCCCTCTGCTGTCCCCCTTTGTTTTCTGACCTGTTCTATTGTCTTTATTTATAACTTCATGCTGAATGCCTTTTATACATTTACTGTTTCCAACCTAGTGTTGCAACCTGCTTGTTTCCCACACACACCCATACCTCTATCTTCCATCAGTTTAAAATCATAGGCATTTCACCAATGGCCTTCTCAATCGAGTCTGCAAGTGCTACCACCCCTGCCCCAGAGAGATGAACCCCATCCTTGCATACATATCATGTTTGCCATAAAAGTTGTTCCAGTTGTCAATGAATGGGATTGCAAGTTCCTTGCAGTATCTGTCTAGCCAGCAATTTACACCAATTGCCCTAGACAACCATTCATTTCCTACTCCCCTTCTAGGCAAGATGCTACATATGATTGGGATCCCTCCCTTAGACTTAATGAAATCTATAGCTGACCTGTACTTATCTAGCAGCTCTTCTCTCCTACCCTTCCCAATATCATTTCCACCAGCACTGAGACAGATAATGGGCTTGTTCCCATTACCTGACATGATATTATCCAGTCTGTTGACAATGTCCCCAACACCAGCTCCAGGGAAGCACACTCTATCTCTCATCTTCTTATTCCTATTACAAAAAGCACGGTCAACATATCTTACATGTGTTGCTGTCTTCAACACAGCTGAGAAACACCTCTGGACATGTGTTGCTGTCTTCAACACAGCTGAGAAACACCTCTGGACATGTGTTGCTGTCTTCAACACAGCTGAGAAACACCTCTGGACATGTGTTGCTGTCTTCAACACAGCTGAGAAACACCTCTGGTACCAGAGACCGCCAGTATAACCGTTCAACATGACCCTAACGTATTATCGCTATAAGAGTTAGTTTAGTTTAATATCTTCGTTATGTACCCCATAACTATCCTGTGTGTTGAGAATATACGCTGGTTCCTATTACCTAAATTACATACATAATATTTATTTGTAAAGCTTTGGAGGGATAAGCCAGTGGAAGGCCTCGGTCAGACTTCCCCATCCCGTGTATAGTCAGGGATTATGTCTAGCATTGCACTCTGTGTGTTTGTAATAATTTGAAGAGCTCTGTGTGTTTATTCTCAGGAGTTCTAAAGTTTCTTTTGCTTAAGCTATGACGATCGAAGACATACAAGGGATAGGTTAGGTTAGGTAAGATTCGCCAGGAAACAGGACAAGTGTTTCCTGACGCGGGTCTGAGTCAGATGATGACCCGCCGCTAGAGTTTTTAGTCTGAGGCCTTCCGCTGGCTTAGCCCCTTCACCTCTTTACAACTTAATACTAATTATATGTGTTATGTAGGTAATAGGAACCAGCGTATCTGTTCAGGACACAGGATAGTTATGGGGTACATAATGAAGATATTAAACTAAGCTAACTCGTATAGCAATAATACGTTGAGGTGATATTGAAGGTCGTACAAGGTGATGAATAAGACACATGTGTCATCCCCATCAATTTGTCAGTGTTATATGCCATCAATAGTAAGATACATGTCTGATACAGCATCATCAACCAGCAATGAAGATATCTAAGTGTTGCTCATGTGCCTGATTCATCAATACGGTGGTGACTGAACGTTCAAAAATATTTGAAAGGCTTATGAAAGCCAGGAAATGTTCAACTCTGAAAGTTTTCACTCTTAGTGAGTGAGAGAGAGAGAGAGAGAGAGAGAGAGAGAGAGAGAGAGAGAGAGAGAGAGAGAGAGAGAGAGAGAGAGAGAGAGAGAGAGAGAGAGAGAGAGAGAGAGAAACTCTGGCACCACCCCGTGCAATAACAATATTCATCACTTTCTCAACCCCACTAGCGGCATCATCACCATCATCAACCATCAACCTCGACCAGAAGAACTCCACCCTGCCCAAGGCTCTGCTAATTAAACTAAGTTATTTCACAGTAGTTTAATCTCCCATCTTTGTGATATAAATATGAGAGCAGATTATGTAAATTAATGTCCGCCGGATACAGAAGTTTTACTGTGAATTATATATGTATATATATATATATATATATATATATATATATATATATATATATATATTATATATATATATATATATATATATATTCATACGTTGTAGATAGTGCTCGTTAGTGACCTAATTAAAACACTTTTGGAACTTCCATGTAAATCATTGCCCCGTATTTTGAAGCGTAATATGCTATCACATTCGTTCAATTTAAAGACTGAGACACTCAAGAAGTGCTCAAGCCGTCGCTTGTAACATAGAAAGTGCTCAACCTCCACCTGTGACACACTTGATGTAATCCAACTGGCACAGACAAGAAAGTACTTTGAGTGGTGAAACGAACCAAGTGGAGAAGCCATCGTTCATCTCCAACACGAGGGAGAGGACCACCAGTTATCTCCAACACGAGGGAGAGGACCACCAGTTATCTCCAACACGAGGGAGAGGACCACCAGTTATCTCCAACACGAGGCAGGGACTATCTCTAGCAAGATCTATTACCATCTATCTCTTAGAGTTTTTGCTTATTAGCAGTATATTTACTGTCCTCTTAAGCATTTTTCTGTCTAGTTGTATCCTGTCTTGGGAATCCTTGGAGAGCCGGTCACCATCCTTAGAGAGCCGGTCACCATCCTTGGAGAGTCGGTCACCATCCTTGGAGAGCCTGTCACCATCCTTGTAGAGCCGGTCACCATCCTTGGAGAGCCGGTCACCATCCTTGGAGAGTCGGTCACCATCCTTGGAGAGCCGGTCACCATCCTTGTAGAGCCGGTCACCATCCTTGGAGAGCCGGTCACCATCCTTGGAGAGCCGGTCACCATCCTACAAGAGCCAGTCACCATCCGGCAAGACTCACCGTACAATGCGAGGCACCTTGTTCTCCACACAAATCTCCAGATGAAATGGAACGTAAGTCGCACTTAATGGTGCGGGAAAGTCACAAAATCTGGAAGGTCACTCGCTAGTGGTGCTCCGTTCATTGAAGCATAATGACCGTTCTTCCCACTCGCTGGCTGATTCACTCAAGCGATCACTCGCCCCTTCTACACGTTTGTCACTCTCAGGAGGAAGGGAAGTAAGGAGAAACGGAGAAAGAAAGAAGCGAAAGCGGAAAGAGGTAAGAGGATGTAAGGAGGGAGAGCAGGGGAAAAATACTAAGTTGGAGGAGGCAACGAGGAAATAGGAAGGAAGGAGAAAATGAACACGAAACAATTGAACCCATAGTGGAACGCTTGGCTGTATCAGCATCGCCGTACTGAAGTCCCCAACCTAAGGCTGACAGACTTCATCACCTTATGCACAAAAACCATCCTGTGGAATGGGATATGGTAGGGAAACATCTAGTTTTTAGTCCCTCAATGTTTAACATCAAGAATATATTCTACCATGTTATAAATGTCAGTGAACTACATTATCACCTTCCTGGGTATTGTCTTCTCTTCCTTCATTTTCTTAATCTTCCCTGCCAATTCCATACCGTTTCTAACCTTTTAATTTTCCCTGTTTCATTTAATTAAAGGAAAATGAGGGGAAATTGTGCTAACGATTGAGCAGTGTTGGTGAAAGTGTTAGTTTCCGGAAAATTATTTGGTATGTTGGGGATTTGAAAAGAGAATTTCGGATGTTTGTCTATAGTAAAGGGCTCACAAGAAGGCTTACTTTAGCGTTAGGTAGGGCATGTGGAGATGTGTAGGGTTAGGAAGGGTAGGTGAGGGCCTGTGTGTGGTACGAAGGGCAGGTAAGGGCTTGTGTGTGTGGTACGAAGGGCAGGTAAGGGCCTATGTGTGATATGAAGGGCAGATGAGGATCTGTGTGTGTGGTACGAAGGACACATGGGTGAGACGTGAAGGGGCGGGAAGGGCAGGTAAGAGGGAAGATTGTTGCACATACGGTATTGCTTCTTCAATGTTTGCACAGGTTCCTCGCGCCCCCTCCCAGGTGCCTCTATTATTACTCCAGGGTATGCAGGTCGAGAGGGGTCTATTTGCCTCCTCTCGAGAGAGAGCCCCATTCAACATCTTCCTTCCTCGGCAGCCCCTTTCAATAACCTCTTCCATCGAGAACCACGCTCAACATCCTCCTCCTCAATTATCCTTATTCAACAACCTCATCTTTCCAGAGCCCCTTTCAATAATCTCCTTCAAGAGCCCTGTTCAACAATCTCATTCTTGAAGAGCCCCGTTCAAAAACTTCCTTCTTGAAGAGCCCCGTTCAGCAACCTCTTCCTTCTAGAGCACCGCACTCAAGAACAAATTTCTTGGACTGAATAGACGTACTGCCGACAGGAATATAAACAGAAAAAAAACATGCAGTAGAACAGCTATTTCAAGGTCCAACGTTTCTAAGGAAATCTTTTATCATGTCAAGCAGAGGTATACAACCAATATAAACTCTCCTAGTGAGTAAGCCGGAAGGCACGAGTAATGTGGGTCAGGATTCTGTACCAAATCTCTTCCTCTGTTTACCTTCTCCATTACCTTACGTAGTGCGTGTGCCATTAACAATGGCTTGCAGTTCAGACGTTCCGGATTGCTCATTTTCATAAATATTTGGACTTATTTATATGTTTTCTAAATATCTTGTTATTGTCTTGTTTCGACATGCCAGTAGATTTTTAGCTAGCTTGTTCACACGGTGCTTCTGTTAGATCTCTTTTGGATATCAGTGTAAATCACTTTCAGGTTCCATTGCCTGTGAGGTATCTAGCTCGCTAGAGTCTTCACTTTTTACCCTCTATTGCGTGTGTTATTAAATACCCTTTTGTGTCCCATTTCTTGGTTGTTATATATGTGTGTGTGTGAGTGTGTGTGTGTGTGTGTGTGTGGTGTGTGTGTGTGTGTGTGTGTGTGTGTACTCACCTCACCTAGTTGAGGTTGCAGGGGTCGAGTCCAAGCTCCTGGCCCCGCCTCTTCACTGGTCGCTACTAGGTCACTCTCCCTGAACCATGAGCTTTATCGTACCTCTGCTTAAAGCTATGTATGGATCCTGCCTCCACTACTTCGCTTCCCAAACTATTCCACTTCCTGACTACTCTGTGGCTGAAGAAATACTTCCTAACATCCCTTTGATTCATCTGTGTCTTCAGCTTCCAACTGTGTCCCCGTGTTGCTGTGTCCAGTCTCTGGAACATCCTGTCTTTGGCCACCTTGTCAATTCCTCTCAGTATTTTGTATGTCGTTATCATGTCCCCCCTATCTCTCCTGTCATCCAGTGTCGTCAGGTTGATTTCCCTTAACCTCTCCTCGTAGGACATACCTCTTAACTCTGGGACTAGTCTTGTTGCAAACCTTTGCACTTTCTCTAGTTTCTTTACATGTTTGGCTAGGTGTGGGTTCCAAACTGGTGCCGCATACTCCAATATGGGCCTAACGTACACGGTGTACAGGGTCCTGAACGATTCCTTGTTAAGATGTCGGAATGCTGTTCTGAGGTTTGCCAGGCGCCCATGTGCTGCAGCAGTTATTTGGTTGATGTGCGCTTCAGGAGATGTGCCTGGTGTTATACTCACCCCAAGATCGTTTTCCTTGAGTGATGTTTGTAGTCTCTGGCCCCTTAGACTGTACTCCGTCTGCGGTCTTCTTTGCCCTTCCCCAATCCTCATGACTTTGCACTTGGTGGGATTGAACTCCAGGAGCCAGTTGCTGGACCAGGTCTGCAGCCTGTCCAGATCCCTTTGTATTTCCGCCTGGTCTTCGATCGAATGAATTCTTCTCATCAACTTCACGTCATCTGCAAACAGGGACACTTCGGAGTCTATTCCTTCCGTCATGTCGTTCACAAATACCAGAAACAGCACTGGCCCTAGGACTGACCCCTGTGGGACCCCGCTGGTCACAGGTGCCCACTCTGACACCTCGCCACGTACCATTACTCGCTGCTGTCTCCCTGACAAGTATTCCCTGATCCATTGCAGTGCCTTCCCTGTTATCCCTGCTTGGTCCTCCAGTTTTTGCACTAATCTCTTGTGTGGTACTGTGTCAAACGCCTTCTTGCAGTCCAAGAAAATGTGTGTGTGTGTGTGTGTGTGTGTGTGTAGAGGTAGAGAGTGGGGATGAGAAGAATGACAGCATTCCAAGATGCTGAAGAACTAATCTTTGAGAAACAATCCTGGTCGGTCGGGAGCATGTGATCCCACGCCAGGATTCTAGCGATCTTCCTACCACAGGATATTACTTTCCACTCCACTGACCTCTGGCGTCCTCAACAACCTTTACACACACACCATCTTCTTGGAAAACTTGCCAGATAATTCAGTGACAAAAGAAGCTAAAAGGACAGAAAAAATAGAGAGAGAGAGAGAGAGAGAGAGAGAGAGAGAGAGAGAGAGAGATGATGCATGACATTCCTATGTTATCTAGTAAATGTCAGTCACTGATGAAGATGGAGACAAAGATGAAGACGGAGACGAAAATGAAGATGAAAAGGAAGAAGACTTTATTAGAAATAATAAGTCATTATATATAAGAGAAACTGCCAATAGACTTCTGGCTGCCTTCAAGAGGAAGGCAGCCCTATCAGCTGGGCTGTGGCTCCTACCTTGGATTGCGTGAGAGACAAATATATATACATAATAAGGTTTAGAAAAAGAATAAAGACATAGAGAAAGTGCTCACTCACTACTCACTAAGGAGAGGAAGCGAATGGAATAAAGGAGGGCAAGAAAAAGATAAATACGTGCTGCTAGAACAGTCTAGTTTATCAGGACCTGATTCCACTGAGAAGCCCCGGTCAAGGACTGGGCCGCGGGAGCGTTGACCCCCAGAACGATCTCCATATAGACTCCAGGTATGATGTGTAGTCTATACAACGAGAACTGTGGTCTATACAACGAGAACTGTGGTCTATACAACGAGAACTGTGGTCTATTCAACGAGAACTGTGGTCTATTCAACGAGAACTGTGGTCTATACAACGAGAACTGTGGTCTATTCAACGAGAACTGTGGTCTATACAACGAGAGGTGTGTATTTCTCAGTGTTTGTATACACAGAGTTTACTCTTTTATTTAGAGTTTAAAGTACTCAGAACAGGTGAGGTCCTGGTGACACTCAGCCTTAATGACTCTCGTGTACTTAACTGATTTTAAATCCAATAAAATAATCAACCTTGTGACATATATATATACAAGAACTTATTTATAAGAAGATAAGACATTAGAAGTGGCCTACTGGGCCAGGTAATAATAATAATAATAATAATAAATTATTATTTTTATAAGTACATGTACAAGGTATACAGGTCTAGCTGACATCAGTGGCATACTACTATATAGAAAGCCGCTTGTTATGCAGAGCATTTCCGGCAAATTAGGTCAATTTAGTCCCCAGGATGCGACCCACACCAGTCGACTAACACCCAGGCACCTAATTTACCGATAGATGAACATGAACAGTAGGTATCTTAAGGAAAAAGGTCCTAATGTTTCCACCCGTACCGGGGATCGACCCATGGACCACAATGTGTGTGAGCCAAGTGTGCTACCAGTCGAGCTACGGAAAACCTCAAGATCTATCCCCTCATATTTATCCAGTTCATTTTTAAGCTACCGTAGAGTCCAGTTTCAGCGAGTCTTAGTGGCAGATTGTTCCACTTACCTACAACTGCATTGCGAAACCAATACTTTCCCATATCTTTTCTATATTAGAATTTTCTCCAACTTTTTCAATTTTCTATTGATTACCGATGAGAAAGGAAATTACGTTTTCTCCCCCAGCTCAAACCAGCGCCGCAGGCAACAATGGTACTACATCTGGCAGTTTCGATACCACCTCCACCGTGTGGGTGTGTATCCCATCAGCCTCAGTATTATAACCAAGGGTTATATACGCTGAGAAGTGTGTAACTCTCCAGATATACACACAAAGATATATTTACATTGATATGTCTGATTAATACTTGGTGCTGTCAACAAATATACTTGTATGGCTTTATTTACAGTTAATTATCCAAGAATAATTATATTGACTCTCTGGGTTTAATTATCCTTCTCCTAACATCTTGTGTTTATTCACTCTAACTTTTCTCCTTTGTTATATACATAAGATCAGAGTAAACCGGTGATATCACAATATGCAAAACAATTACTGTGAAAAAAATAGTGAAATTACAAGTGCTTTCGTGATTTCTCACATTATCAAGGTTCTTGATACTGTGATATATATATATATATATATATATATATATATATATATATATATATATATATATATATATATATATATATATATATATATATAGCTGGAGCGTGACTCAAATTCCTTGGAATCAAGAGCCCTTCACCAGCATCAAGGACATATCTCTAGTTCGGTCACTTTGATCGTAGTTATGTTAGTTCTGTCCCTTTGGTCGCAATTAGGTCCAGAAATTCTACTCTGTCTTTGAACTCTGTGTGATTTTCATTGAGGTCTCGTCGACGGGATGCATAGCATTACCATGTTTTGTATCCCCTTCTGAGCAAAGGCTCCCTGGATTTTTTCTCTGATCTTGGGTAGATAGTAGATGGGGTTAAAGGGGAGAGGGAAGCTGTTTGGGTAGTGAGTAAACAAGGATAGTGAGTAAACAAGGGTAGTGAGTAAACAATGATAGTGAATAATAAGGGTACTGATATCTTTAGTGGGCAGTCTGAGTGTTGTTCTTACAAAATTAAATACAAGCGCAGATTGCAGCTACTCTTTCATACACGATATATCAACACATGATAGATTAATCCATGATAGATAAATACATGATAGATCAGACAAGAGTTAAGGACAAAGATGGGGGACACACATAATAAGAAGACTTAATGACACGTATGACAGAAATTTTTAGGGTTACAGAAGAAAAAAGTGAATACATGAGCCAGCGATGTGTCCCCTCTCATATTCCATTGCACAACTTAAGGTGGAAGACTTTAGTAGGGCGATGAAGATATCGTCAAACATTCCACTGTACTTTCAGTGGCTACGACAGCTTTAGAGGTCTGATAGAGCACTTCTGCAGTTGCTATTACGTGAGCAGCATCGTCTCTCAAGATGACCTGTCCCTCACAGGGAAGAAAATATAAGTTTGTCAGGATATCATGCATGTGGAGCATATTCATGCTCAATTAACTGACCTCTCTTTCTCTTTCAGTTTCCAGTCCTCCGTCTCTCCTTACTCTCACACATATTGACGTGAGAGGAAGTGAAAGAAAAGTTTGGTGTGGTGGGTAGCTCAAGCAAACTCGAGTAATTGAGTGACAGGAAGAGGTGAAGCACATCAAAGAGCACACGTGGTGTTCCCAAGGCTTACGCTGCAGCCTCACTCGTGTGTGTTCATACTTCACTTAACGTGTTCACCTTTCTCCTTATCTCTCTCTCTCTCTCTCTTGTTCTCAGATTCCATAAAAAAAACTGCTCGTCTCCCTATCATCTTTCGTGTTTATTTCTGGCTGTGTTAAACAGTCTCCCCGTCTCTCATATATTCCTCAGAGGTGTTCACCGTAAGCTTCCTAGCACTTCTCTATTCACAAAGTCCTCAGCAATATCCGCCATAGTGCTGCTTCCTCGACGTTTCTTGTTCACTTGTTCCTCAGCTGTGTTCATCACTCTCCCTGACTCTCTTGAATTCTTGCTCGAATTGTTTCAAACTTTGGTCTCTGTAACACTCAATATCTGTCTCTCTCTCTAACTTTCTACATTTGTCTAACTACGTAGATTTTTTCCTAACCACGTAGATTTTTCCCTAGCGTAGAATTTTTTCTAACGTAGATTTTTTTCTAACTACGTAAATTTTTTCCTAACGTAGAATTTTTTCTAACGTAGATTCTTTCTAACCACGTAGATTTTTTCAAAACCACGTAGTTTTTTCCTAACCACGTAGTCTTTTCCTAACCACGTAGATTTTTTCCAAACCACGTATTTTTTTCCAAACCACGTAGTTTTTTCCTAACCACGTAGTTTTTTCCTAACCACGTAGATTCGTTTCTCTAACGTCAAAATATCCCTAGCTTCAAAATTCTAGATTCCCCGTAATTTCTTTTCCCTTGTCTTGCAAAGTTTAATTTCTTTGGTTTATTAAGTGAAAATGGAAAGAGAAAATGAACGAGTGCTTGAGGCAAGCAAAGAGGGAGGGAGAATGAGATAAATTAACATATGATAAATATTTTTAAGACTTACTGTAAAAATACGACAGATATTTTTTACATCTCTAAGCTTCAGATTGAAAGTGAGCAGCTGTAGGTCTTTTGACTTTACTCTCTCTCTCTTTCTCTCTTATTGCAATAATGACACACAACACAGACATGATTATGAATTAGACACCTGTTCAACACCTGTGTATCTTTACATGAAGACGTTTGGTCAACCTTTGGGTTAATCCAGTGCACAGATGACATGAAGAACAGAGAAAACCACAGGCTGGCCAAACGTCTCGAAGACATCTTGTATTCTCTCTCTCTCTCTCTCTCTCTCTCTCTCTCTCTCTCTCTGACCCACGGCAACATACCCTTAAAGAGTCACTGCAAATTACTCTCAATTCCTAACTTAAGAAGCGGATTTTTCACATTCCACTTTCGACTCCTGAGAAACAAAATATTTTCCGATTCAAAGCTCGCAATTTTTTCTTCTCCTTTCTGAGTTTTTTTTTTTCAATCCGGGCAAGTTATTTAACCTTCAGTGTGAAGGCAAGAAACTTACTGATATAAAAGAAGGGAAAAATCAAACATTGAGAAAACAACGGAGAAAAACTAGCTGCAATAAATGCTTAATGTGAGAAGCCTCAAGATTTTTTCTCTACAGCGTATTATATGTAAATGTATATATATATATATATATATATATATATATATAATACATATATGTGTGTGTGTGTGTGTGTGTGTGTGTGTGTGTGTGTGTGTGTGTGTGTGTGTGTGTGTGTGTGTGTGTGTGTGTGTGTCTGTGTGTCATACCCTCCAATATTGCTAGATTTAACCACTCATATACCTAACCACATTTTTGTCTGTTCAACAATATTGTCTGTTCAACATTTTTGTCTGTTCAACAATTTTGGAACACATTCTTTTACAAGCAATTATAAACGGAATCCGTATATGCCAGCGGTTATAACTCCAAAATTTATGATTTGCTTCTGGCTGTCAGAATTCAATTTCACTGTTCACTGTTCATCATTGTTCACTGTTCATCATTGTTCACTGTTCATCACTGTTCACTGTTCATCACTGTTCGATTTTAAAATAAACTTGAGTAGCGATTTTAATCTGGAAAAGGAAAATCCATCAAGGTGGGGTTGTGTATATTGAGGTGGGGTTGTGTATATTGAGGTGGGGTTGTGTATATTGAGGTGGGGTTGTGTATATTGAGGTGGGGATGTGTATATTGAGGTGGGGATGTGTATATTGAGGTGGGTTGTGTATATTGAGGTGGGGTTGTGTATATTGAGGTGGGGTTGTGTTATTGAGGTGGGGTTGTGTTATGAGGTGGGGTTGTGTATATTGAGGTGGGTTGTGTATATTGAGGTGGGGTTGTGTATATTGAGGTGGGGATGTGTATATTGAGGTGGGGTTGTGTATATTGAGGTGGGGTTGTGTATTTTAAAGGGTGGGGTTGTGTATATTGAGGTGGGGTTGTGTATATTGAGGTGGGGTTGTGTATATTGAGGTGGGGTTGTGTATATTGAGGTGGGGTTGTGTATATGAGGTGGGGTTGTGTATATTGAGGTGGGGATGTGTATATTGAGGTGGGGTTGTGTATATTGAGGTGGGGATGTGTATATTGAGGTGGGGTTGTGTATATTGAGGTGGGGTTGTGTATATTGAGGTGGGGATGTGTATATTGAGGTGGGGATGTGTATATTGAGGTGGGGTTGTATATACTGGGATGGGGGATGTTTACACCGAAGTGAAGTTAGTGTAAGAGATCTGTGGTCACCTTCGGGGAGTCACCGCCCCGAAGGTGACCACAGACCAGCCGTCCAGCGTGCTGGCCTGATTCACCAGGCTGTTGTTATTATTATTGTCAATAGATCTGGCATGAAAGCACACGCTTTCGAAATTGATTTTCTACTAATGGCTAAAAGAGGGGATTTTTTTTATTTAATAAAAGTCATAATTACTTTGATTATCTTTACCACGACTAATCTTGATTATTTTCAGAACTAAAATTTTGTTATTATATTATTGACTATTTTTTTGAGGATTATCAAAATAGGAAAATTTAATGAAAAATAATTTTTAAATAATCACGTAGAATTATTTTGAGAAAAATCGTTCTCAATAGGGTTTTCCAAGTAGGTTTATTTAAGGAGAGAGAGAAAGGGAGAGAGAAAGAGAGGTAGAGAAAGAGAAAGAGAGAAAAAGAAAGAAAAAGAGAGAGAAAAAGAGAAAGAGAGAAAAAGAGAGAAAGAGAGAAGATAGTCTTGTGGTGGCACAAAAGAAATGGTCCGTGATAATGGAATTCCAGAATAGGGGCCTGAAAGGGAAAGTTTAGAGAAAGAAGTTTGAGTGGAGAGTGAACTTCCGTCAAGGAAGTGGAAAGAGGAGGTAGGAAGCGGAGAGAGAGAGAGAGAGGAGGTGGAAGCGGAGAGAGAGAGAGAGAGAGAGAGAGAGAGAGAGAGAGAGAGAGGAGGTAGGAAGTAGTGAATGAAGGGTAAGAGGCTGTGGTCTGATTATTTTATTTAGCAAAATTAAATACATCTATAGTGTTGTGATAACATATTCTATATGTAGTTACCCGGTGGAAATACAGTAGTTAGGAAAGGTGAGACTAGGAAGAGAGAGAGAGAGAGAGAGCAAGACGTCTCATCTCTCGCCTGGACCCATCCTGGATAGATCTGTCATTTCAGCAGAGCCTTCAACATAGGAGGGATGTGGGTGGCCTTACTGTTATGTACAAGGCCAATATTGTCAAAGTACCACACTTGGATCCACTTCGAGGACAGCGTGAAGCAAGCTTCTATACCACAAGACGGGCAGAAAGCAGCAACTTCACTCTGGCTGTACCCTTCTCCAGAACATCACTTCATCTGAGATCATACATACCCAGGATGACTCGAGTATGGAACACATTCGTACAGCATAATGATGTCAACGAGATAAAGTCAGTTGATCAAATGAAAATGCTGGCCCACAGATGGCTCCAACTTCATCCTGTTCCCTACTTGTATGTCTCATAACAATAAAAATGTTTTCAAATGAGCTGATGTAGGTAACAGCTCTTAGCTTGTCAATAAAGTTAGGAATCCTTAACCTGTAAATAGCTTGTCAATAAAACTAGGGATCCTTAACCTAACCTTGTCAAACTCTGTGTAAAGAGAGAGAGAGAGAGAGAGAGAGTTAGGGAAGATGCAGAAATAGGGAAGAAAGTTATATAACAGAGAAAATAAAGGAGGTTAAACAGTAGAAATAATGGAGGTTAAACAGTGAAAAGAAGGAAGTTAAACAACAGAAATAATGGAGGTCAAAGAGTGAAAATAAAGGAGGTTAAACAGTAAAAATAATGGAGGTTAACCAGCGAAAATAAAGAAAGTTAAACAATAGAAATAATGGAGATCAAACAGTGAAAATAAATGAAGTTAAACAACAGACTTACTAGAAGCTAAATAGCAAAAATAATAAATGACAAACAGCGAAACAAAAGCTGGCTGGAAACCTACTAGTAAAAGGTTATACGGGGAATAATAACGACAAAGAATAGCAAGAATAAGCTTAACTACGCACGAGAGGATAATATCGACTATTGTAGGTGTAATATTCCCGCTGAAAGCAGCCATTAAAGTCTTAGGGAATTATATACCTTGTTAAAAGATACCTTCTCCCTGCCCAGGAAGCTTTTTACATCGCTATTATTAATAATAACCAACAACAACATCGCACCATCACCATCACTACACCATCCCCACACCATCACCAACACTACACCAACAGCACCATCAACACAACCCCATCACCAGCACAACCTCATCTCTAAAACAACAATATCCCAACACAGCACCATCACCAACACATCAACACAACACCATCATCAACACAACACCATCAACACAACCCCATCACCAACGACACCAACATCACCATCAAAGCGAACACCAGCTGCATCATCGCCAGCAATAACAGCAGCAGCTACGGTCACAGCTGCGCCACCAGCAGCAGCAACAACAACAGCTACGGTCACAGCTGCGCCAACAGCAGCAGCAGTACGGCCACAGCTGCACCAGCCAGAGCATAAATGAACACCATCACTATAGCAGCATCCTTAGTGGAGGTAGAAAGACTTGTTAAATAGTCCAGAAGGCAGGTCTTTATGGCCCTACCTCAGAGCGAAAACTAATTAAGTATTCCTGGAAGAATAATGAAAACGAAGAGGGAAATGGGAGATCGAGGTGGGAAAAACAATATCTAGAGAAGAATAAATGGAAGGGGAAAGAGAGGAAAATACTGAGGGGAATAAAAAGGGAAAATTAAAAGAGAGAAGGGAAGAGAAGGAAAGCAGTGAAGAAATGGATCAAGGAGGGAAAATAACGAAGGGGAAACGGAGTAAGAGAAAATGAGATAGCAAGGATGCTGGTGGACTAAGATGAGAGGTAATGCAGTTAGAGGAAGATGGCAATTGATGCTGGTAGAAGATGACAGGCGGTAATGCCAGAGTAAAATGAGACATGATGCTGGTAGAGTAAAGAGTTGATGCTGGTTAAGCTGGTAGAGATGACAAGTTAAGTTGGTAGAGTTGACAAGTTAAGTTGGTAGAGATGACAAGTTAAGTTGGTAGAGATGACAAGTTAAGTTGGTAGAGATGACAAGTTAAGTTGGTAAATAGAGATAACAAGTTAAGTTGGTAGAGATGACAAGTTAAGTTGGTAGAGATGGCAAGTTAAGTTGGTAGAGATGACAAGTTAAGTTGGTAGAGATGACAAGTTAAGTTGGTAGAGATGGCAAGTTAAGTTGGTAGAGATGGCAAGTTAAGTTGGTAGAGATGGCAAGTTAAGTTGGTAAGATGACAGGATAAGTTGGCAGAGATGACAGGTAAAGTTGGTAAGATGACAGGTTAAGTTGGTAAGATGACAAGTTAAGAAGTTGGTAGAGATGACAGGTGATGATGACAAAGATGACAGGTGATGCTGGTAGAATAAAATGATGAGAGGAGATGCTGACAAAGGTGAGAGGTGATGCTGACAGAGTAAGATGACTGGTGATGCTAATAAGACGACAGATGCTGGCAGAATAAGAAGCTGCAAAATTAATATGGAAAATAAGATGAGGAAGAAGTGGAAACATGAAGTGATAGCAAGAAGCAGTAACAGGAAGTTGTTAGAGGAAAATTATTTCACCAAACTAGCGAGAGGAAACTGACAACAGTTAAAAAGAGACAGCAAAACGAAAACGGGACTCTGCAAAAAAAATAAAAAATCTCGGATGCAAGAGATAATTGGCATGAGAAGCTTTGTAACGTGTAACTTGAAGAGGAAACTGCAGTGGAGAAATGGACATTATGAGAGTAGCAGATATATATGTGTATACATATGTATATATATATATATATATATATATATATATATATATATATATATATATATATATATATATATATATATGTGTGTATACATATGTATATATATACATGTGTGTGTGTGTGTAGAGTTGTCTCGCCTTCCGGGAGAGCAAGTGAAACCAAGCTCTATACACACACACTATTACTACTACTGCTAATACCACTACTACTACTACTACTGCTTTCAATGAAATTCACTGGTAAGTGCAATGACCAAAGGTAATTTGAAAATTACATATATAATGAACAGAGAACTGAAAATAAATTAGCACAAGCATATATCTCTGCTTCTGTAGATACAAAGAGATAAATATAAGTAGGTCAGCGCACACACAGACACACACACACACACACACACACACACACACACACACACCACTTCACCGGCCATCACTAGGCACTGCTGCTCCAAACACACACTTCACAGCTGTACAAATGAGACCAGGGGAATGAGTTTGGGGGTCGGCGTATTCAACGCTCCTTCACGAACGAGGTGGAGGTGAGGCTGACCTTCAGTATTTGTCAGTACATTTGAACGCCATTAGGGTCTTCAATGAGGGAGAATTTAAATGGTTCTAGTTCTGGGTTTATTGTACACAGTCCCGCTTCAGGTGAGAAAGTTTTAATGACTTCCTACCTCCTTTACTGCCAGGTGAGACGCCAGTGCATTTTCAGTCATTTATTTTTAATTAAGACTAATTGATGTTAGGTTTAGTTAGGGATAGTGTTTGTATATATAGCTTCTGAAGACAGATGAACCCTGTTTAATGCTAAGTGGCTCGCTGTTACTCTCATTGTCTTTGACACACTAACACACACACACACACACACACACATACACACACACACACACACACACACACACGCCTGGTCCAGCAACTGGTTCCTTGAATTTAACCCTACCAAATGCAAAGTCATGAAGATTGGGGAAGGGCAAAGAAGACCGCAGACACAATATAGTTTAGATGGCCAAAGACTGCAAACCTCACTCAAGGAAAAAGATCTGGGGGTGAGTATAACACCGAGCATATCTCCTGAAGCGCAAATCAATCAGATAACTGCTGCAGCATACGGGCGCCTGGTAAACCTACGGATAGCGTTCCGATACCTCAGTAAGGATTCGTTTAAGACTCTGTATACCATTTATGTCAGGCCCATACTGGAGTATACAGCACCAGTTTGGAATCCACACCTAGTCAAGCACGTCAAGAAATTAGAGAAAGTGCAAAGGTTTGCAACAAGACTAGTCCCAGAGCTACGGGGATTGTCCTACGATGAAAGGTTGAGGGAAATCGGCCAGACGACACTGGAGGACAGGAGGGTCAGGGGAGACATGATAACGACATATAAAATACTGCGCGGAATAGACAAGGTGGACAAAGACGGGATGTTCCAGAGAAGGGACACAGACACAAGAGGTCACAATTGGAAGTTGAAGACTCAGATGAATCAAAGGGATGTTAGGAAGTATTTCTTCAGTCATAGAGTAGTCAGGCCGTGGAATAGCCTAGAAAGTGACGTAGTGGAGGCGGGAACCATACATAGTTTTAAGGCGAGGTATGATAGAGCTCATGGGGCAGGGAGAGAGAGGACCTAGTAGCAATCAGCGAAGAGGCGGGGCCAGGAGCTGTGACTCGACCCCTGCAACCACAAATAGGTGAGTACAAATAGGTGAGTACACACACTCACACACACACACACACACACACACACACACACACACACACACACACACACACAGCTGTATCACTGCCCCCACATACATCTCGTCTTTGAGCACAAGGCAGAGTTGTCCGAGCGAGAGATTAATATTTACACTAGTCATGGAGGGAGGTACGACTCTTGCCTTATCCTTCGTAAAACTTCCGGTTTATTTACAAACGGCTGAACTTTGATAACCACCAGGAAATAATACTGTATTTTGGATTTAAAAACCTATGGTATATATGAATTTAATATTTTTGGTGATTATTAGAAAAACAAACTTTTTGCAGTTAGGAGACATACAAAAATATGGTTAGGAATGGGAATATACATATATACATACACGCGCACACACACACACACAACACACACACAGTAGAGACAGGAAGGACTCTGGGGGGACAGATCAGATGGGGACACCAGCAAGGAATACACCAACAAGTGTTGGACGACATACATACAGATGAGGAGGAGGTGAAGAAACTGCTAAGGGACATCGATACCTCAAAGGCAATGGGACCGGACATCTCCCCGTGGGTCCTTAGACAGGGAGCAGATATGTTGTGCGTGCCACTTACCACAATCTTCAACACATCCCTGGAAACTGGGCAACTACCTGAGGTATGGAAGACGGCAAATGTAGTTCCCATTTTTAAAAAAGGAGACAGAAAAGAGGCACTAAACTATAGACCTGTGTCATTGACGTGTATAGTATGCAAAGTTATGGAGAAGATTATCAGGAGGAGAGTGGTGGAGCACCTGGAACGGAACAAGAGTATAAATGCTAACCAGCACGGATTCATGGAAGGCAAATCCTGTGTCACAAACCTTCTGGAGTTTTATGATAAAATAACAGAAGTAAGACACGAGAGAGAGGGGTGGGTTGATTGCATCTTCTTGGGCTGCAAGGCCTTTGACACAGTTCCTCACAAGAGATTAGTGCAGAAGCTAGAGCATCAGGCGCATATAACAGGAAGGGCACTGCAATGGATCAGAGAATATCAGACAGGGAGGCAACAACGAGTCATGGTACGTAATGATGTATCACAGTGGGCACCTGTGACGAGCGGGGTCCCACAGGGGTCGGTCCTAGGACCAGTGCTATTTTTGGTATATGTGAACGACATGATGGAAGGGTTAGACTCAGAAGTGTCCCTGTTTGCAGATGATGTGAAGTTAATGAGGAGAATTAAATCTGATGAGACCAGGCAGGACTTCAAAGAGACCTGGACAGACTGGACACCTGGTCCAGCAAATGGCTTCTCGAATTTAATCCTGCCAAATGCAAAGTCATGAAGATAGGGGAAGGGCACAGAAGACCACAGACAGAGTATAGGCTAGGTGGCCAAAGACTGCAAACCTCACTCAAGGAGAAAGATCTTGGGGTGAGTATAACACCGAGCATGTCTCCGGAAGCACACATCAATCAGATAACTGCTGCAGCATATGGGCGCCTGGCAAACCTGAGAACAGCATTCCGATACCTTAGTAAGGAATCGTTCAAGACACTGTACACCGTGTATGTCAGGCCCATACTGGAGTATGCAGCACCTGTTTGGAACCCGCACTTGATAAAGCACGTCAAGAAACTAGAGAAAGTACAAAGGTTTGCCACAAGGTTAGTTCCAGAGCTAAGGGGAATGGCCTATGAAGAAAGATTAAGGAAATCGGCCTGACGACACTGGAGGACAGGAGGGTCAGGGGAGACATGATAACGACATATAAAATACTGCGTGGAATAGACAAGGTGGACAAAGACAGGATGTTCCAGGGTGGGGACACAGAAACAAGAGGCCACAATTGGAAGTTGAAGACACAAATGAGTCAGAGAGATATTAGGAAGTATTTCTTCAGTCATAGAGTTGTAAGGCAGTGGATAGCCTAGAAAATGACGTAGTGGAGGCAGGAACCATACACAGTTTTAAGACGAGGTTTGATAAAGCTCATGGAGCGGGAGAGAGAGAGGGCCCAGTAGCAACCGGTGAAGAGGCGGGGCCAGGAGCTAAGACTCGACCCCTGCAACCACAAATAGGTGAGTACAAATAGGTGACACACACACACACACACACACACACACACACACATGTATTATAATATAATATATATATATATATATATATATATATATATATATATATATATATATGTGTGTGTATATATATTTATTTAGTAATTTAAGCATACATACAGAGGTACAAAAAATACAGGTAAGAGCAGCATGCCAAAGCCACTTATATGCATAGCATTACGGGCTGGCTTAAAATTAACTTAAGATTAACTAAGCAATGATGAAATCAGTGATAAAACATTATTGTAAACAGATTACTATAAAGCACAAATGAGTATTTCAAAGACAGGTCATATGGTTGCTTGCATTGCTGTACATTCAGTCGAATGGAGTATTCTGTTAGGTAGTGTATTTAAAAAAATAATAAAGTTAGATTGGGTCCTAGGTTTAACATTTGTGTGATATAATTGTGAGTAACAATATAGGATATACAATTTATAAGGTTCAGTTATTCAGTATTTATTTGGTTTTGAGTGAGTAAGTGAACTTTGAGAAGAGACTTGAATTTATAACAGGTAGTGTTTCTTTTATATTTACAGGTAATGAATTCCAGATTTTAGGGCCTTTTATGTGCACTGAGTTTTTGCATAGTGTGAGATGGACACGAGGAACATCAAAGAGTGATCTGTGCCTTGTGTTATGGTCATGTGTTCTGTTGAGGTTGGCAAGGAGATGTTTGAGGGGAGGGTTAATATCAGAGTTAAGTGTTCTATGCATGTAATAGGTGCAATAATAAGTATGGATGTTTTGTATGGTGAGTAGGTTGAGTGTTTTGAATATTGGTGGAGTGTGTTGCCTGTAGTGAGAATTTGTTATCATTCTAACTGCAGCCTTTTGTTGGGTAATTAGTGGTCTGAGATGGTTAATTGTTGTTGAGCCCCATGCACAAATTCCATAGGTGAGATAGGGGTAAATAAGAGAGTGATATAGGGCCAGGAGGGCTGACTGTGGAACATAGTACCGTATCTTCGATAGTATGTCTACAGTCTTGGAAATTTTCTTAGAAATTTGTTGTATATGTGTATGAAGTTTGAGTCTATTATCGAGGTGGATTCCTAAGAATTTTCCCTCTGTTAGCTTTGTGATAGGTGATCCGTTTATCGTTATGTTAAGAGGTACATCTGTAGCTCTGTTATCAAACTGAATGAAGTAGGTTTTGTCAATGTTTAGTGTAAGTTTGTTAGTCCTCATCCAGGTAGATATTTTCTGTAATTCGGTGTTTACAGTATTGGCTAGCGTGACTGGGCTCGGGTGAGAGAAGACGTATGTGGTGTCATCTGCAGAAAGTGTGGGTTTGAGTAATTGCGAAGCATTTGGTAGGTCATTTATGTATAGGAGAAAGAGAAGAGGGCCAAGGACACTTCCCTGTGGGACACCAACTGTAATTGGTTGTGCGGAAGAGCTTGCCCCATTTGCGTACACATATTGGCTTCTGTTGCTGAGGTATGACTTGAGGTAGTTGAGGGAGTGCCCTCTTATACCATAGTGTGACAATTTTACGTGGAACAAGTCATGGTCAACTGTATCAAAAGCTTTACGTAAGTCAATGAAGATCCCCAGTGGGACTTCTTTTTTCTCTATTGCAGTGTATATATGTTCTAGCATGTGTATAATAGCATCATTAGTATTTTTATTAGGCCTGAATCCAAATTGGGAGATGAGGTAGGAGTAGATTCGTTTATGAATTAATTTTTCGAAGATTTTTGAGAGAGGGTGTAAATTGGATATTGGCCTATAGTTATTCAACTCTGTTTGGTCTCCTCCTTTATGGATCGGGGTGACCCTTGCTATTAGGAGAACTGTAGGGAAGGTGGAGGATTCAATGGATTTGTTAAAGAGTGTTGCAATGATTGGTGATAGTACTTGTGACGCTTTTTTGTATATAAAGGGTGGTAAGGTATTTAAATCTCCTGCCTTGTTTTTCAGTGCGTTGATAATAAGGGAGACTTCGTATGGGTTAGTCGGAGCTAGGAACAGTGTGTTCGGGTAGTTGCCAGTGAGGTAGTCATTTGGTGGGGTATCTGAGCTTGGGATTTTATTGGCAACATTTTGACCTATAGTGGAGAAGAAATCATTGAGTCTGTTTGCTGTTTCTGTTGGTGGGAGTTGGGGTTCATCTGATTTTGCTAATTTTATTTCGCTATGTCGTGATATCTTTTTTGTTCCCAGAATTTCTGATAGGGTCTTCCAGGTCTTTTTTATATCACCTAGTAAGTTGGATAATCTGTTCTCATAATACAATTTTTTTTGCCCTTCTTATCAGGCTGGTTAGGATTGACGAGTAACGTTTTGTTTGGTCTCTGGTTATGTGACCCATTCTGTACTGTTTTTCATATCGGTGTTTTGTATTTATGGATTTGAGAATGCTGGGTGTTAGCCAGGGACTGTTCAGTCTCTTAGCTGTCATCTGTTTAGTTTTTTTAGGGCAGTGCTTGTTATAAAGGTATTGGGTCTTTTTTAGAAAATTATTAAAACATTCATCAATATCTGTATAGATTTCTAGCTCAGTGTGCCAGTCAATGTTTGTTACTTCTGTTGTGAAGTTATTAATGGCTGCCTCATTGTGAAGTCTGAAGGTGACTTTAGTAGTGTCTTGGGGTATTTTACCAAGAGTTGTTATGAGGAAAGTAGGGTAGTGGTCTGTGGTATTATCTGTAATTATGCCTGATTTTAAAGGGATATGGTGTTGGTCCAGATGTGGTCAAGTAGGGAAACACTAGTCTCTGTAACTCTTGTAGGTTTTGTTACTGTTGGTAGCACACATGCAGTTACTCATTGTGTTTGTGAATTCAGTAACGTGTGGGTCCTGGTCTTGCAGGAGATTTATATTGAAGTCACCTGAGAGTAGTAAGTGATCTTTGTTCATGCGTGCATCAGTTATCATACTTCCTAGTTTTGACTAAATTGGCTAATGTTTGATTGTGGAACTCTGTAGATGTTTATCACTGTGAGAGGTTTTTGTAGGTATTTGGATTTGAATTTAGCTATTATATATTCCCCATGTTCATCCCTTGTGCAAGTATTAGTGATACATTCTAGTTGGTCTGAGTAGTATATAGCAGTGCCACCCCCTTGTTGGTCTGGCCTACAGTTGTGTATGGCTGTGTAACCAGGAATGGCATAGACATCTGTACTATCAGGCTTTAGCCAGGTTTCAGTTAGTGTAATGATGGACATATTGGCATGCAAGGAATTTAGTAATGCTAGGAGGTCATCGTAATGCTTGCTTAAAGATCTTATATTGTAGTTAAAGATAGTTATGTTGTTGTTGGCTCTGAGAAGTGCCTTTGATTGTTCTGCTGTGTAGTAATTACAGTAACTGTTTGAATCATTTAAGTCATTAAATAGGAGGTTGGTATCAGGATCAATGCTTGTAATCATAAGATTTGTAGTGAATCTATAGTTAGAATTAAGTAAAAAATAAAGTAAATATTAAAGCTAAAAAAAGCTAAAAATATAAATATCATATATATATATATATATATATATATATATATATATATATATATATATATATATATATATATATAATATATATATATATATATATATATATATATATAATATATATATTATATCAATAAGATCACAGTAAACAGGTGATTTCAGAATATGCAAAACAACCACTCTGAAAGAATAGAGAAATTCCAAGCGCTTTCGTGACTACTCACATTATCACATTGATAATGTGAGTAGTCACGAAAGCGCTTGGAATTTCTCTATTCTTTCAGAGTGGTTGTTTTGCATATATATATATATGCACACACAGGCACACAAATATCTTTCAAGGAATCATTGTCTGCAACAACATGGGATTTAGACCTTACCTAGCCTAACCTGACCTGACCTGACCTGACCTAACCTGTATGAATGTATAATGTTCGAGAGGGCCGGGGTCCTGGCACGGGTTTTAATCTTGCGATGACCCGTCTGACCTAACCTAACCTCCCTGACGAATAAAGAAAACAACTG
>NC_069466.1:29041605-29051605 GCF_026875155.1 Cherax quadricarinatus | reverse complement strand
GTAGTACGGGGGTGAAGCATAAGAATGGAGGAACACTGTATGGGCCACTAGACCTGCTGCAGAGTTTCTCCATTCTTATGCTTCACCCCGACTCACGAAATCGTAATGACGCGAAAGGGTTGGTACCACTATAAAGGATGGGTGTGAATGTTGCAATTCGGGGGCCTTCCGAACCGTAATGTCAGCGATAGAATGAGTGATGGTGAATGTGTTTTCTTTCTTTAGGGGAATCACACCACCTGGGTAGGAGACAGAAGGTGTGTTAAAAGTAAGAAAAGCCACTATGCTCTTGGTACATTCCTCTTTTTTCCCTTCATACATAAACTTCTTTCCACAGACGCCCCAACACCCACATGCATTTCAAAATCTACCCTCCATCAACATCCTCATTCATCCCCATCTTCTAATGCATATTTTTGTGTTCTATATTTTTATTGGGCTCTCCGTGATCTGGTTCCCCCTGAGTCCAGGCTTTACTCCCTCTGTGTCCAGCCTTCGCTCCCTCTGTGTCCAGCCTTCACTCCCTCTGTGTCCAGCCTTCACTCCCTCTGTGTCCAGCCTTCGTTCCCTCTGGCCTTTTTCGTTTTATGCTTTGTTTTACCCAGAGCCTTCTTGATCGTCACCAAGTAGCGACATTCACCAACCCCAGGTAATTGCAACTCGAGGCAGGCATGAGTATTGACTGCCGTAATCAATACACACAATGATTCCCCCACTGACTTCACTTCCCCCAGCACTAGCAACACGCCGTCTCCTCCGCTCCAACAAACTCCTTCACCCCGTCACACTTGATAACATTCCCTGCTGAATTATGAAGGAAAATTACATTATCTGACTAGTACTTTGTTCTTTCACTTCCCCTCAGTCCATCAACCTTGGAGAAAAAGTATTTGAGGTGGTCAGTCCCTCAGCCTGGAGAAAAGTTCAGCTCCATCGTATGGAACGATATGAAGCTGTAGCATGAGAACGGAGTCTTAAATACTATCAAAGGTGAGGTGGAAGATCTGGAAGACTTTTTAAGGACTGGATGCATTACTGGAAGTAAGAAGGCAGGTTCATCTGGAATCCAACTGCTCTATTATTTTTTATATTTCTTTTATTGAAGGCACAAAATGAGGCAATTTAAGCATTAAAATGTGAAGAGAAAATTAAATGAAAAGACTGGGCAATTTCTTTAATGTTCAGTTTGTTTCTGGCGTTAACCCAATTACTTGAATAACGTGATTTTGTTTCCAACTTAAGCAGACGCCGACAGATAATTGAAGACGTGAAAGAATTAAGCTTTTTAAAGTTCCATCGAGAGAAGCAAGTTGCCATTTAAAAACGGCTTTCTCACTCTGTGTGACAAATTCGGCTGTGATCGTGAATGCCACGAGACATCTGACTAATTTGGCTGCAACAGTGGGTCCAAGAGTAACAGGTCTAGCGCTTTACCGTCTTCCTGTTAATTCGTACGAATTATTCAGCCTTTCTGTCTAGTCATATTAATGGTACGTAATGCCAGCGAGATAAAAGGAGGAGCACGGCAGCAGGCCTACTGGCCCACACTAGGCACGACTTTCTCAAACCCAAATCCACTAGCAAAAATATTTGCCCAACCCATTTTCAGTGCTACCCGAGGAATAAGAGATGATAAATATGACACACTTCTTCCACAGTCTCCATTGTTTCTTCTCTGTGTTGGAATGAAACAGTCACTGGGTATCGAAGCGTCTCTATGAAGATACCCAGGTGTTACTACACAGGTACTAATACCCAGGTGTTACTACACGGGTACTAATACCCAGGTGTTACTACACAGGTACTAATACCCAGGTGTTACTACACAGGTACTAATACCCAAGTGTTACTACACAGGTACTAATACCCAGGTGTTACTACACAGGTACTAATACCCAGGTGTTACTACACAGGTACTAATACCCAGGTGTTACTACACGGGTACTAATACCCAGGTGTTACTACACAGGTACTAATACCCAAGTGTTACTACACAGGTACTAATACCCAAGTGTTACTACACAGGTACTAATACCCAGGTGTTACTACACAGGTACTAATACCCAGGTGTTACTACACAGGTATTAATACCCAAGTGTTACTACACAGGTACTAATACCCAGGTGTTACTACACGGGTACTAATACCCAGGTGTTACTACACAGGTACTAATACCCAGGTGTTACTACACAGGTACTAATACCCAGGTGTTACTACACAGGTACTAATACCCAAGTGTTACTACACAGGTACTAATACCCAAGTGTTACTACACAGGTACTAATACCCAGGTGTTACTACACAGGTACTAATACCCATGTGTTACTACACAGGTACTAATACCCAGGTGTTGCTACACAAGTACTAATACCCAAGTGTTGCTACACAGGTACTAATACCCAAGTGTTACTACACAGGTGCTAATACCCAAGTGTTACTACACAGGTACTAATACCCAAGTGTTACTACACAGGTGCTAATACCCAGGTGTTACTAAACAGGTGCTAATACCCAAGTGTTACTACACAGGTACTAATACCCAGGTGTTACTACACAGTTTCAAGATTGATGGTCTGGAACGATATGAAAGACCATGAAGCTGAACTCTTCTCCAGGCTGAGGGACTGACCACCTCAAATACATTTCTCCAATGTTGATGGACTGATTACATCATTTAAATTTCATTACTACTGCTCCCTTTGTATTTGACAGAAGAAGTCTACTGTGCAGGCGTAACGTTTCATTAATAAAGGTGCCCAACTGTTGCATAAGTGTTTAATTCTTCAGGTTAAACGATGCCCAGAAACAAAAGAATACCTGATTAACCACAATGCTCCGCCCACACAATGATTTGATAAATTCCACAAGGTAGGCGAAACGTTGTCTCCAATAGTAGCGACTGCGACCGAGGGCTCACTCACGCACTTTCTTAATAATTTCTAGGTATGTCAGTCTTAGGTGTGTTTCGCCTCTGAGGAAAAACAGAGAAGTATAGACACCTGATGGAAATAAGTCACTTTGTCTGATATTCTTTGGGTTATTCCAGTTAATTTACACACATGTTATTACGTATGATAATTTGTGTGACTGTATTTATTTGTATCTGTACCTAAATAAACTTACATCTCCGAGATTCACTTAGGGAGGAAAGTGTTCTTGGCGCTCGGTCAATATTTCCCCACCATTACGGCAGAAATGTAATACGGCCATAAATCTTCCCTCATGTCGATGGATTCTAAAATTTTGAAAGCACTCCTTGTTTACAAGAGCTATTGTCCAATAACAGAAGCGAGATGGTGTTCGTCAGAGTGCTGGGTAGACAGCAGCTTGTATCTACCACGGTGTTGGTAGATAAGCTCTGGAGGCCAGCAGCCTGTGTCTATCACGGTGCTAGTAGATATGATACGGAGGCCACCTATCTACTAAGGTGCTGGTAGACAAGACTAACTCACTGTTCATTTAAAATTAAAATCTTTTAATTAGAAGAATAACTTTCCCACACATATAAAGGGAGAATATCATAAAAGCTTTGGACCCCTTTATGTCCAGTGAATCACGTCTTAGTAAAATGTTCTTGAAGAAATGGGTTACTATCACTCAGTGGGTATCTTTCATATTTTAAATAAGGATGGTGCCCAAATATCCCACAATAGCCCTTTTCCATGGCATGCAAATAGCTAAGAAATAGTAATGTCGACTAAAAAACAAAAGTCACGTAACTATAAAAGGGTGTAGGGTTTCCAAACACCTAGAAATATTATTATTATTAACCCACGAGGGTAGGGCTTGCTAAAGGGTTAATATTCCTGATCAGAAACTAGCAAGGGTGTAGAGTATAACAGAGGTAGAGTTAGTAAGGTCGGTGAGGAGTGCTACAGGAAGTACAATCAAAGTCTGTGTAATGAATATGTTGATGTTAGAAAAGTCAGTCAGTGTCAGTAGTGGGGAAATACTTAGAGAGCAGCAAGGTACAATCACAGAGGCACTTCTAATAGCTTGCTTGCTTCCAACGTGAGTTTGGAGGGCAAATCAGTACCTTAGCAAAGGTATATACATCGAGGCGTGTTGTATCCATAGGCTTTAAACCCTCCCACTAATAAACCAAGCAAGTAATGATTAGCTCGCGTGGTAGTAAACTAATAAGGCAACCAATAAAATCAAGTAATAAGAGCTTAATTCTTTAGTCATGTGTTAGATGTTGTGTCTAGACGCCACTAAATAAAGCTAGTCTTGCGGCGTTTTATTATTATTATTATTATTATTATTAGTAGTAGTAGTAGTAGTAGTAGTAGTAGTAGTAGTAGTAGTAGTAATAACAGTAGTTGTAGTAATAGTAGTAGTACTAGTAGGAACCACACAGTGGCTTCATCAGTCCAATACAAAGAAGAAATGTAGAAAAAGAAGAGTTTGAGGTAATCAGTCCCCTCAACCTGGAATCTTCAAGAGTGATGGACCGAACATATCGATTCCATGTTGAGGGACTGATCACCTCAAACTCCCAGTTTTTCTACTCTTCTTTGTACTGGACTGATGAAGCCACTGTGTGGCCAAACGTTTCCTCAATAAAGATATCCAGATGTTGCACAAGTATCTTATTCTCCACATTTACAAAGTATACAATGAAAATATTCATCTGGTCAGAGAATGCGAGAGCTGCCCCAGGCATCTGGCGCTGACTAAACCAACACTGTTGATACGGGAATTTTCACATATTCAGTCATGATGTCTGTGTATCTGACATGTGTTCTGGCGTCGTTTGCATATGTTGCTTGTATACTTCTAGCTGGGCAGGTCTCAAAATGTAAAACAATATGCTTTGTTTGTACTGAGAGTAGAGTCGTAGTTTTCAGCTTGTTCCGGGTGTTGGTAGCGTTGAGAGAGAGAGAGAGAGAGAGAGAGAGAGAGAGAGAGAGAGAGAGAGAGAAGAGAGAGAGAGAGGGGGAGAGAAGGATTTGGGGCATTTGGAACTGGCGGTGGAGAATAGGAGAAATGGGTGACAGGAAGGATTAGAAGCCTTTGGAGGAAACTAAAAAGTGCAGAGGAGAATAAAAAATAGTGTGAGAGGGATTTTTCCTATTTATTCAGTAAAAAATGGATATATAAGCAGTGTGGTGCTGCACTATTTTATAAATTAGTTACACAGTAGAACAAAAGAGGTGGAGGGGGTATATGGGGAAAGAGAGAGAGATATAAAAGAGTAGGGGTGAAAGGAAGGGGTGTAGGAGGAGGAGGTAAAGAGAGAATGAGGGGCAATATTGAAGGGATATATGAAGTTAGATGGGGGAAGATACGTGGGTGCGATAAGTGATGAAGGGGGAGGAGGAGGAGGACGTTGATAACAGGGTATGTGGGATGTAAGAGAGAAGATACGAGAGACAGGAGATAATGAGAAAATAGAAAAATGAGAAGAGAATGGATGATGAGAGGAAGAGGGGAGGAAGAGAAGAATTCTTTAAGTAAATGGACACAGATGCAACTAATGATATTTGATTGTGGCAACATTTCGCTCTTCAGGACTTCCTGGAGAGCGAAACGTTGCCACAATAAAATGTCACATTAGTTGCATCTGCATCCATTTACAGTTGCTAATTATACCATTATTACTAAAAATTCTTTAATTAATATCAACAGAAACAGGAATACTTTCCACCCAATGCTGGAATTCCTCCAGCAGGTACTGGAATTCCCCCAGCAGGTACTGGAATTCCCCCAGCAGGTACTGGAATTCCCCCAACAGGTACTGAAATTCCCCCAGCAGGTATTGGAATTCCCCAGCAGGTACTGGAATCCCCCAGCAGGTAATGGAATTCCCCAGCAGGTACTGGAATCCCCCAGCAGGTACTGGAATTCCCCCAGCAGTTACTGGAATCCCCCAGCAGGTACTGGAATTCTCCCAGCAGGTACTGGAATTCCCCCAGCAGGTACTGGAATTCCCCCAGCAAGTACTGGAATTCCTCCAACAGGTACTGGAATTTCTCACACACAAGACTGCAGTATTTTCTTGGCATGTTTTGACCCTTAGCTGTGACCTACAGCGTTGTGGCTAACACACAGGTACCTGTGTTCACTACAAGGTGGAGAGGTATGTAAGGAAACATGCCCAGAAGTTTTCCTATGCGAGATTTTGTGATTGTATCTTGAATTTGAGATTGTATCTCGCATTTGAGATTGTATCTCGAATTTGAGATTGTATCTCGAATTTGAGATCGTATCTCGAATGCTTTCACCGGTGAGCAACGCTGCACCCTAAGAGGGATAGGAGGGGGCAATAGAGGAGATAGATAATTGAGAAGAGGGTGAGGCGATGGGTGAGGGAATGAATGAGGGGTCGTGTTTACCCTCAGAGATGAGAGTTGTGTTTGCCAGTTAGTTTTCGTTATGTTATCTTGTGAGGGAATTTACCTTTTCCTTGCCCTTTTTATATATATATATATATAAATATTATATATAATTATATATATATAAATATATATATTTTATAAATATATATATATTTATTTTCACACTGGCCGATTCCCACCAAGGCAGGGTGGCCCGAAAAAGAAAAACTTTCACCATCATTCACTCCATCACTGTCTTGCCAGAAGGGTGCTTTACACTACAGTTTTTAAACTGTAACATTAACACCCCTCCTTCAGAGTGCAGGCACTGTACTTCCCATCTCCAGGACTCAAGTCCGGCCTGCCGGTTTCCTGAACCCCTTCATAAATGTTACTTTGCTCACACTCCAACAGCACGTCAAGTATTAAAAACCATTTGTCTCCATTCACTCCTATCAAACACGCTCATGCATACCTGCTGGAAGTCCAAGCCCCTCGCACACAAAACCTCCTTTACCCCCTCTCTCCAACCTTTCCTAGGCCGACCCCTACCCCGCCTTCCTTCCACTACAGACTGATACACTCTTGAAGTCATTCTGTTTCGCTCCATTCTCTCTACATGTCCGAACCACCTCAACAACCCTTCCTCAGCCCTCTGGACAACAGTTTTGGTAATCCCGCACCGCCTCCTAACTTCCAAACTACGAATTCTCTGCATTATATTCACACCACACATTGCCCTCAGACATGACATCTCCACTGCCTCCAGCCTTCTCCTCGCTGCAACATTCATCACCCATGCTTCACACCCATATAAGAGCGTTGGTAAAACTATACTCTCATACATTCCCCTCTTTACCTCCAAGGACAAAGTTCTTTGTCTCCACAGACTCCTAAGTGCACCACTCACTCTTTTTCCCTCATCAATTCTATGATTCACCTCATCTTTCATAGACCCATCCGCTGACACGTCCACTCCCAAATATCTGAATACATTCACCTCCTCCATACTCTCTCCCCTCCAATCTGATATTCAATCTTTCATCACCTAATCTTTTTGTTATCCTCATAACCTTACTCTTTCCTGTATTCACCTTTAATTTTCTTCTTTTGCACACCCTAACCAAATTCATCCACCAATCTCTGCAACTTCTCTTCAGAATCTCCCAAGAGCACAGTGTCATCAGCAAAGAGCAGCTGTGACAACTCCCACTTTGTGTGTGATTCTTTATCTTTTAACTCCACGCCTCTTGTTAAGACCCTCGCATTTACTTCTCTTACAACCCCATCTATAAATATATTAAACAACCACGGTGACATCACACATCCTTGTCTAAGGCCTACTTTTACTGGGAAATAATTTCCCTCTTTCCTACATACTCTAACTTGAGCCTCACTATCCTCGTAAAAAACTCTTCACTGCTTTCAGTAACCTACCTCCTACACCATATACTTGCAACATCTGCCACATTGCCCCCCTATCCACCCTGTCATAACGCCTTTTCCAAATCCATAAATGCCACAAAGACCTCTTTAGCCTATCTAAATACTGTTCACTTATATGTTTCACTGTAAAACCTGGTCCACACACCCCCTACCTTTCCTAAAGCCTCCTTGTTCATCTGCTATCCTATTCTCCGTCTTACTCTTAATTCTTTCAATAATAACTCTACCATACACTTTACCAGGTATACTCAGCAGACTTATCCCCCTATAATTTTTGCACTCCTTTTATTCCCCTTTGCCTTATACAAAGGAACTATGCATGCTCTCTGCCAATCCCTAGGTACCTTACCCTCTTCCATACATTATTAAATAATTGCACCAACCACTCCAAAACTATATCCCCACCTGCTTTTAACATTTTCTATCTTTATCCCATCAATCCCGGCTGCCTTACCCCCTTTCATTTTACCTACTGCCTCACGAACTTCCCCCCACACTCACAACTGGCTCTTCCTCACTCCTACAAGATGTTATTCCTCCTTGCCCTATACACGAAATGACAGCTTCCCTATCTTCATCAACATTAACAATTCCTCAAAATATTCCCTCCATCTTCCCAATACCTCTAACTCTCCATTTAATAACTCTCCTCTCCTATTTTTAACTGACAAATCCATTTGTTCTCTAGGCTTTCTTAACTTGTTAATCTCACTCCAAAACTTTTTCTTATTTTCAACAAAATTTGTTGATAACATCTCACCCACTCTTCATTTGCTCTCTTTTTACATTGCTTCACCACTCTCTTAACCTCTCTCTTTTCCTCCATATACTCTTCTCCTTGCATCACTTCTACTTTGTAAAAAACTTCTCATATGCTAACTTTTTCTCCCTTACTACTCTCTTTACATCATCATTCCACCAATCGCTCCTCTTCCCTCCCGCACCCACTTTCCTGTAACCACAAACTTCTGCTGAACACTCTAACACTACATTTTTAAACCTACCCCATACCTCTTCGACCCCATTGCCTATGCTCTCATTAGCCCATCTATCCTCCAATAGCTGTTTATATCTTACACCTAACTGCCTCCTCTTTTAGTTTATAAACCTTCACCTCTCTCTTCCCTGATGCTTCTATTCTCCTTGTATCCCATCTACCTTTTACTCTCAGTGTAGCTACAACTAGAAAGTGATCTGATATATCTGTGGCCCCTCTATAAACATGTACATCCTGAAGTCTACTCAACAGTCTTTTATCTACCAATACATAATCCAACAAACTACTGTCATTTCGCCCTACATCATATCTTGTATACTTATTTATCCTCTTTTTCTTAAAATATGTATTACCTATAACTAAACCCCTTTCTATACAAAGTTCAATCAAAGGCTCCCATTATCATTTACACCTGGCACCCCAAACTTACCTACCACACCCTCTCTAAAAGTTTCTCCTACTTTAGCATTCAGGTCCCCTACCACAAATAACTCTCTCACTTGGTTCAAAGGCTCCTATACATTCACTTAACATCTCCCAAAATCTCTCTCTCTCCTCTGCATTCCTCTCTTCTCCAGGTGCATACACGCTTATTATGACCCACTTCTCGCATCCAACCTTTACTTCAATCCACATAATTCTTGAATTTACACATTCATATTCTCTTTCTCCTTCCATAACTGATCATTTAAACATTACTGCTACCCCTTCCTTTGCTCTAACTCTCTCAGATACTCCAGATTAATCCCATTTATTTCCCCCCACTGAAACTCCTCCTACCCCCTTCAGCTTTGTTTCGCTTAGGGCCAGGACATCCAACTTCTTTTCATTCATAACATCAGCAATCATCTGTTTCTTGTCATCCGCACTACATCCACGCCAATTTAAGCATCCCAGTTTTAATAAAGTTTTTCTCTTCTCTTTTTTAGTAAGCGTTTACAGGAGAAGGGTTACTAGCCCATTGCTCCCGCATTAGTCGCCTAATACGACACGCATGGCTTACGGAGGAAAGATTCTTTTCCACTTCCCCATGGACAATAGAAGAAATAAATAAGAACAAGAGCTATTTAGAAAAAGGAGAGAAACCTAGATGTATGTATATATATATGCAGTGCGTGTCTGTGAAGTGTGACCAAAGTGTAAGTAGGAGTAGCAAGATATCCCTGTTATCTAGCGTGTTTATGAGACAGAAAAAAAAACCAGCAATCCTACCATCATGCAAAACAGTTACAGGTTT
>NC_069466.1:29031605-29039105 GCF_026875155.1 Cherax quadricarinatus | reverse complement strand
CTGTCTGGCGTTATTCTTAGGTTGTACCTGGTCGTGTGCGAGGTTTCCTGGCTGCCCAGAACTGTACATCTGAAACTTCTCTGACCTGCCGTCATCTCCATCCCTTACCTGTTTTTTCAGTCTATCCCTTTCTATCCTATGAATTCTCTCAAATATTTTGTATGCTGTTATCATGTCTCCCCTTGTTCACCTCTCTCAGTTTAATGTAGGATGAAGAAGTTACAATATCATAGCCGGAACACATTACAAATTGCATTTGGGACAACGTTTCGGTCCGTCCTGAAGGAGTTGTGACATGATAATGATTCGGAATGGATCAAAACGTCGTTTTAAATTTTCTCATACTGCGAGTTATCTATGATCTAGCCTTTGGATTTTAATAAGGTCAGACAAAAGCATTTTGATTATGGGACGCGCCTGTGTAATTCTGTATACAAGAGGCCTATCAGACGGTGCAGTGGAGCGACAAATGCTCTGCAAGAATAAATGTAAAGGGGCCACGATTCTGCAATACTTCTCCCTTCATGCATAAGAATGCGTTACCTCATCGAATTTCTTAAATCGTGCTGATCAACCGGGCAGTGGTGCATAGATTGGGCTGTTTACGTGAGGCAGTAATAACTTGATTGATTAGGTCAGCAAACTGGAGGCCTGCTCTGGGACTGCAAGTAACCTACAGGTACATCAGGTCACAAAGCTGGAAATCACCTGCATACCATGTGTGATGAGACACATCCACAACCCCCCCTAGGTGTCCCATCACTCTCATGACCGGGTTGCAAAGTGTGTAAACAGATATTTCAGATGAAGTCAGTGACAAGCCACTGACAACTTTGCATAAAAAAAAGTTGCAACGTGTTGAAATTCTTGCAATGAAAGGGTTTCTCAACTGCAGCTCAAAACGTTTAGTTAGAATGAAGACAGAATACCGTGACTGGAACAGCACACAAATAACCGAAGACTTCTGAGTGACTAGTTAATTGTACACATCCAACCTAAATGTAATCGTGTGAAGAAGACGATTTATGTAAAAGGACACAAGTGCAACTAATGTGACATTTTACTGTGGCAACGTTTCGCTCTCCAGGATCTTTGTCAAGCCGTAACGGCTTGACAACGGTAATTCCACCAACATTATCACACAAAAACTATCGCAGTGTAGCTATATCGTGCACCCCATTAAAAAAAACCTGTGAGACCATTAAAAACCACACGTTTTACCAGGGTAATTATCCAGCCCAGACGCAGATTACATATTAAACCAGTAATCTACATCAAAGGTGTTTTATATTCTGAGATGAAATTAATAGTGTGATTATCCACATCAAGGTAACTCTCTTAAGATGTTTACGAGGCAGAGTTCTTTACAGTTCAACTAACAGCTATTTTGGAGTATAAAAAACAGCAGAATGTAAACAAACTTACTGTAAAAACCTAAATTATTACTAGTTGTTGTAGTAGCAATAATAGTAGTAGTAGTTGTTGTAGTATTAATAGTAATAGTAGTAAGTAGTGTGGTAGCAGTGGTGGTAATAGCATTCGTAGTAACAGAAGTAGTAATTGAAGTAGCAGTAGTCGTAGTAGTAGTAGTAGTAGTAGTAGTAGTAGTAGTAGTAGTAGTAGTAGTAGTAGTAGTAGTAGTGGTCGTGGTAATAGTAGTAGTAGTTATTATTGAGTAATGATGATAATATAAGTAAGTCGTCGACATAACAGATCTCTGTAAATTGGGCAAAATATATTTGCCACCACAAAATTATTATTATTAATGATATTATAATTAATAAGTCTGAATCCAGATCATGGCTGATATATAGGCAACAAACAGTTTGTATAAACAAGGTGAAATCAAAACACAAACAATAACAGTATATTCTTACCCCACAACCTAGCACAGTCAAGCGTACACAGGATATATACTCAGAGAAGTGTAAATCCCTCCGTATATATACGCTGATGATTTACTTTAATCCCTTAAATAAGGATTTACGTATTTTTGACTGGTGGAGGACGGGTATTATACAACCTTAATGACTCTCGTGTATTTGATATGCTTTAAGCACTTATTAACTAGCTAAGCAACCAGTCGTGCAGACAACTTGGTTAGCTAGTTAATGGATAATCAATCAGTCTCCATGACTGGTTGGTTAGCTAGTTCTTACCCTTGGTGGTTAGGTGGTAGCTAGAGGGCGAGTAGTTGTTAGTGTATGAGGAGGTGGGTGTGTGAGTTGCATTAAGTGCGTGAGAAGTGTTGAGTGTGTAGATGGGTGAGTACTGTTGTGTAGATGGGTGAGTAGTGTTGAGTGTGTAGATGGGTGAGTATGGTTGAGTGTGTAGATGGGTGAGTATGGTTGAGTGTGTAGATGGGTGAGTATGGTTGAGTGTGTAGAAGGGTGAGTATGGTTGAGTGTGTAGATGGGTGAGTGTGATTGTGTAGATGGGTGAGTAGTGTTGAGTGTGTAGATGGGTGAGTATGGTTGAGTGTGTAGATGGGTGAGTAGTGTTGAGTGTGTAGATGGGTGAGTATGGTTGAGTGTGTAGATGGGTGAGTATGGTTGAGTGTGTGGATGGGTGAGTATGCTTGAGTGTGTAGATGGGTGAGTATGGTTGAGTGTGTAGATGGGTGAGTAGTGTTAAATGCGTAGATGGGTGAAAAAATGTATTTCTGCTAAAGAGATGTGATGGGAGAGAGAGAGAGAGAGAGAGAGAGAGAGAGAGAGAAGAGAGAGAGAGAGAGAGAGAGAGAGAGAGAGAGAGAGAGAGAGAGAGAGAGGACAGACATAAATAGATAAAGGCGTTATGCTTGTGAGGGAGGAGGAACCAGAGGTCAGAAGTTAGTCAGTGTGCCTGCATGCAATGGCTGATAGCCTGGACAGAGTTAATAAATCATTTCTGAAAAACTGAATTTTCTCAAATTGCTTTCATAATTTGGCCGTGCTGTTTTTATTTATTATCATCCTCTTCTCTTTCTCCTTTCCCAGGTACACACCGTAGGATCTTCTAGTTCTCTTTTATTGTTCTTCTCTTCAAGAATGTTTTCGCTGTTACTCTTCTGTTTTGCTCTATTTTCTCATCATTCAGTTTAGTTTACCTTTCCATGATTGGTTTTCCTGTTGTGTGTATGTTTGTATATATTTCCGTGTGTGTGTGTGTGTGTGTGTGTGTGTGTGTGTGTGTGTGTGTGTGTGTGTGTGTGTGTGTGTGTGTGACCGTCCAGGTGCAGGGATCTATAAGGGTCACAAGGGCAGCGCCTTCAACACAACATCAAGGTCTTCAGGGAAACCCTCTCTCTCTTGTTCTGAATATTGGTCACCATGGGAGACAAAGATCTGCCACAGAAGCAAGAAAGAGCACCAAAGACGAAGTAAAAAGAAATCAAGCAAGGAAAGAATGTAACAGGAGTAAAAGTAAAAGTAATAGCAATAATAATCATAATAATAATAATAATAAATAATAATAATAATAATAATAATAATAATAATAATAACAATGGCGTACTTGTATGCAATACTGAGTCTTGGTGTTTGGTAAAATGTACGGGCTCTTATCTATAGACACTTGTGAACCTGCACAACACATAACAACAACAACAACAACAACAACAACAACAACAACAACAACAACAATAACAACAACTCACAAGTTTGCTATAATCTGTAGAATGAAGCTTCGACGACATTTCGCTCAGCCGTTGGACCATTATCCACCCGTTGTGTGATTGACACTTCTGAACGATGATAAGGATGATAATAGCGATAACGAGAATAACTAGAATAACGAGCGAAAATAAAAAAAAACAATGAAAATAACGTTAATAAGATATAATAAAAACCAGACAATAAAAAAAGATAAAATTTAAAGACAAGATGAAACAAAAATGAAGATGATAAGAAATAACAATTAAAAAAAACCTAGACCCCCCCCCAAAAAAAAAAAGAAAAAAGAAAAAACAAAAATACAATAAAAATAAAAAAAAAAAAACAATAAAAAAAATGAGATAAAAAAAAAGGTCTTTTTTTAAAGAAAAGACGAAAAAATGTGGAAAAAAAATAGAAACAAGATGGCAGCGGAGGTTGGAAAGTCAATATATAGATGCATCAGGTGAGCGCCGGGGGGGGGGAGGGAGGGGGGTATACATGTGTATATTTCTTGTGTATGTCATTCATAACTAGAGAGGGAAGTTTATGTCGCTCGTGTCGGCTTACCCTTCAGGGTTTATGGCTCCCGCTGGTTATGGAGTAAAGTTTGGAAGCAACGGCTTCTCCTGGGCGATATATTGTACCGTGTGTGTGTGTGTGTGTGTGTGTGTGTGTGTGTGTGTGTGTGTGTGTGTGTGTGTGTGTGTATGTGTGTGTGTGTGTGTGTGTGTATGTGTGTGTGTGTGTGTGTGTGTGTGTGTGTGTGTGTGTGTGTACTCACCTAATTGTGGTTGCAGGGGTCGAGACTCAGCTCCTGGCCCCGCCTCTTCACTGATCGCTACTGGGTCCTCTCTCTTTCTCTGCTTCCTGAGCTTTGTCATACCTCTTTTTAAAACTATGTATGGTTCCTGCCTCCACTACTTCACTTGCTAGGCTATTCCACTTGCTGACAACTCTATGACTGAAGAAATACTTCCTAACGTCCCTGTGACTCGTCTGAGTCTTCAGCTTCCAGTTGTGACCCCTTGTCCCTGTGTCCCCTCTCTGGAACATCCTATCTCTGTCCACCTTGTCTATTCCCCGCAGTATCTTGTATGTCGTTATCATGTCTCCCCTGACCCTTCTGTCCTCCAGTGTTGTCAGTCCGATTTCCCTTAATCTTTCCTCGTACGACATCCCCTTAAGCTCTGGGACTAGCCTTGTTGCAAACCTTTGTACTTTCTCTAACTTCTTGACGTGTGTGTGTGTGTGTGTGTATGTGTGTGTGTGTGTGTGTGTGTGTGTTGTGTGTGTGTGTGTTATGTGTGTGTTATGTTTGTGTGTGTATGTGTGTGTGTGTGTGTGTTGTGTGTGTGTGTGTGTGTGTGTGTGTTGTGTATGTGTGTGTGTTGGTGTGTGTGTGTGTGTGTGTGTGTGTGTGTGTGTGTGTGTGTGTGTGTGTGTGTGTGTGGTGCGTGTGTATGTGATGTGTAAATCTTGGGTATCTTTGTACAGGAAGGTTTCGCTCACAGTACAGCGTTCTTCAGTCGAGTGCAGGCGAATGTAAACACTGAGGACAGTGGTTTATTAAGTTTTGTTGTAATCGGTCCATCAGCGGTGGTAGAAGGTGGTCAGTCCCACAGACCTCAAGCAGAGAGGCATGCGGCCAGTCCTTGTATACTGGAGCAGGAGTGAAGTGAAGCAGCTGGAGGTAGCGTTGAATGTGATGCTGAACAGTTGTTTAGCAAAGGAGTTATAAAAGGCAAGTTGTAGAATGCAGGTTCTAGAAGACAAGTTGCGAAAGACAAGTTGCGAAAGACAAGTTTAGGAAGACAAGTTGAGGAAGACAAATTGTAGAAGACAAGTTGTAGAAAACAAGTCGAGGAAGACAAGTTGTAGAAGACAAGTTGTAGAAGACAAGTTGAGGAAGACAAGTTGTAGAAGACAAGTTGTAGAAGACAAGTTGAGGAAGACAAGTTGTAGAAGACAAGTTGAGGAAGACAAGTTGTAGAAGACAAGTTGTAGAAGACAAGTTGAGGAAGACAAGTTGTAGAAGACAAGTTGAGGAAGACAAGTTGTAGAATGCAGGTTCTAGAAGACAAGTTGCGAAAGACAAGTTGAGGAAGAAAGTTGAGGAAGACAAGTTGTAGAAGACAAGTTGTAGAAGACAAGTTGAGGAAGACAAGTTGTAGAAGACAAGTTGAGGAAGACAAGTTGTAGAAGACAAGTTGTAGAAGACAAGTTGAGGAAGACAAGTTGTAGAAGACAAGTTGAGGAAGACAAGTTGTAGAATGCAGGTTCTAGAAGACAAGTTGCGAAAGACAAGTTGAGGAAGACAAGTTGAGGAAGACAAGTTGAAGAAGACAAGTTGTAGAAGACAAGCTGTAGAAGACAAGCTGTAGAAGACAAGTTGTAGAAGACAAGTTGTAGAAGACAAGCTGTAGAAGACAAGTTGTAGAAGACAAGTTGTAGAAGACAAGTTGTAGAAGACAAGTGTAGGAAGACAAGTTGTAGAAGACAAATTGTAGAAGACAAGTTGTAGAAGACAAGTTGCGAAAGACAAGTTGAGGAAGACAAGTTGTAGAAGACAAGTTGCGAAAGACAAGTTGTGGAAGACAAGTTGTAGAAGACAAGTTGTAGAAGACAAGTTGTAGAAGACAAGTTGAGGAAGACAAGTTGTAGAAGACAAGTTGAGGAAGACAAGTTGTAGAAGACAAATTGTAGAAGACAAGTTGTAGAAGACAAGTTGTAGAAGACAAGTTGTAGAAGACAAGTTGTAGAAGACAAGTTGAGGAAGACAAGTTGTAGAAGACAAATTGTAGAAGACAAGTTGTAGAAGACAAGTTGCGAAAGACAAGTTGAGGAAGACAAGTTGTAGAAGACAAGTTGCGAAAGACAAGTTGTGGAAGACAAGTTGTAGAAGACAAGTTGTAGAAGACAAGTTGTAGAAGACAAGTTGTAGAAGACAAGTTGTAGAAGACAAGTTGTAGAAGACAAGTTGTAGAAGACAAGTTGTAGAAGACAAGTTGTAGAAGACAAGTTGTAGAAGATAAGTTGTAGAAGACAAGTTGTAGAAGACAAGTTGTAGATGACAAGTTGTAGAAGACAAGTTGTAGAAGACAAGTTGTAGAAGACAAGTTGTAGAAGACAAGTTGTAGAAGACAAGTTGTAGAAGACAAGTTGTAGAAGACAAGTTGTAGAAGATAAGTTGTAGAAGACAAGTTGTAGAAGACAAGTTGTAGAAGATAAGTTGTAGAAGACAAGTTGTAGAAGACAAGTTGTAGAAGACAAGTTGTAGAAGACAAGTTGTAGAAGACAAGTTGTAGAAGACAAGCTGTAGAAGACAAGTTGTAGAAGACAAGTTGTAGAAGACAAGTTGTAGAAGACAATTTGTTGAAGACAAACTGATAAAAACTACTCATGTGCTACACTTGAGAAGCTTTATTACCAGTGCAGACCTAAACTCCCTACTGGCTTAGCGCTTCCCCGTAAACATTAACATTATTAACGAGCACACACACACACACACACACACACACACACACACACACACAGAGAGAGAGAGAGAGAGAGAGAGAGAGAGGGAGAGGGAGAGATAGAGAATGGAAAAAGTACAGAAGGCAGAGAACACACGAAAATAGGGAGATCAGTCGCAGAGCCAGGAATGAGTACGCACAGGTAAGGAGGGAGGCCCAGCGACAGTATGAAAATGACATAGCATCGAGAATCAAGACTGACCCGAAACTGTTGTATAGCCACATCAGGAGGAAGACAACAGTCAAAGACCAGGTGATCAGATTAAGGACAGAAGGTGGAGAACTCACAAGAAATGATCAGGAGGTATGTGAGGAGCTGAACAGGAGATTTAAGGAAGTTTTTACAGTAG
>NC_069466.1:28975969-29021105 GCF_026875155.1 Cherax quadricarinatus | reverse complement strand
GGGGGGGGGTTGAAATGGGGGGGGGGGGGGAACCTAAAAAATTTGATCCGAGGAGATCATAAGAATTTCGAAACCCCCATAGGGGGGAATCCAAAACTTGTATTATCGAGAAAATTTGGGGTGGGGGTGAAAGTGAGAGGGGGGAACCTCAAAAATTTGATCCGAGGAGATGGAGAATTTCGAAAACCCCATAGGGGGGGAATCCAAAAACTTGATCCGAGGAGATGGAGACTTTCGAAACCCCCATAGGGGGGAATCCAAAAACTTGGTAATATCGATAAATTTTGGGATGGGGGTGAAAGTGGGAGGGGGAACCTCAAAAATTCAAAAAAAATTCGAAAAAAATCGGAGAAAAATTCGAGGCGCGGGGGCGATCCGGATGACGCTGCAGAAGGCGCAGCAGAAGGCGCGGGCGGGGGTCGCGAAGGGCGCGGGCGGGCGCGCGGGCGGGGCGGGGCGCGCGGGCGGGCGCGCGGGCGGGGGTCGCGAAGGGCGCGGGCGGGCGCGCGGGCGGGCGCGCGGCGCGACGGCGGGGTCGCGAAGGGGGGGGGGTCGCGAAGGGGGGGGTATTGGTTGGGGGATGGTCAAGGGTGAGGTAGTCTCGAGGGCGAGGTCATGGCCAAACCGGAAGTAACACCTATGTGTGAAAAGGTGACCCTCCAGCTGCTGGTCCTAGACCGGAAGGGACCTCCCTGTAGAAGGCCTAAACCGGAAGGGACGCCCCAGTGGAAGGCCCTAAACCGGAAGGGACGCCCCAGAAGAAAACTTGACTACTTATATATATATATTAATTATATATATATTATATATAAAATTTATATATTTTATTATATATATTTATGTATGTGTGTGTGTCGAATCATAGCTCATGGCCCCGCTTTTTCACTGGCCGCTGCTGGGTCACTTTCCCTGCACCATGAACTTTATCATACCTCTGCTTAAAGCTATGAAAGGATTCTGTCTCCGCTACATCACTTCGCAAACTATTCCTCTTCATGACTACTGTGTGGCTGAAGAAATACTTCCTAACATCCCTGTGATTCATCTGTGTCTTCAACTTCCAACTGTGTCCCCTTGTTGCTGTGTCCAATCTCTGGAACATCCTGTCTTTGTCCACCTTGTCAATTCCTCTCAGTATTTTGTATATCGTTATCATATCTCCCCTATCTCTCCTGTCCTCCAGTGTCGTCAGGTCGATTTCCCTTAACCTCTCCTCGTAGGACATACCTCCTAGCTCTGGGACTAGTCTTGTGACAAACCTTTGCACTTTCTCTAGTTTCTTTACATGCTTGGCTAGGTGTGGGTTCCAAACTTGTGCCGCATACTCCAATATGGGCCTAACGTACACGGTGTACAGGGTCCTGAATGATTCCTTATTAAGATGTCGGAATGCTGTTCTGAGGCTTGCTAGGCGCCCATATGCTGCAGCAGTTATTTGGTTGTGTTCCTCAGGAGATGTGCCTGGTGTTTTATGTGTGTGTGTGTGTGTGTGTGTGTGTGTGTGTGTGTGTGTGTGTGTGTGTGTGTGTTTAATTAGTTTTACTTAACAGTTTATTTGCACATGTGTGCGGCGACCACTGTTACAGAATTAAAATCATCACTCATCTATAAAAAAAACTTTTCTCTTCCTCAACATTAAATCTTTCACCTGATCGCTGGTATAACTATATAGGTGGGAGCAGGTGGGAGCAGGTGGGAGCAGGTGGGAGCAGGTGGGAGCAGGTGGGAGCAGGTGGGAGCAGGTGGGAGCAGGTGGGAGGTGCGTCTGTCTTGCGCTGGGCGGCTGGAAGATCGGGCATACACAGTATCTTGCTCTGAGTAACCCACATGGGTCACTCATCGTCAATTATCGGAAGTACCACCCGCAATAACACTCTGTTAACCAGTACGTGGAAGTCTGTTTACGTCAAATCGCTTATCACTCGTAACTGATAACTGACTTTCCCCACTAAGGACATTCTATGTAACTTGAGAGTAGACTTTACTTTCCACTTGTGCCAACATACACAAATCCAAGTCAGCAATCACTTTTTCTTTCTACATCTCCACCAGAGCTGATTAGAATTCACCCAAACTCATGGAAAGTTTCCTAACACGAGCGATTTGCAGCTTGACGTGTGTTTGTGTTGATCTTTCAGAGTGCTCTTGTGCAAGATGTTGGTGCCATCTGCGACTGCTTGTCCACAGTCTGAAGAATCAAGAAAATCAAGAAATTATGTAGATTGATTCCCCATACACGCTTAAAGTTAATGGAGTGTTTCAGGGAGTAAGAACAGAACGCTGTAGGAGTGCGGCTGTAAATTTATTGGCCCATACTAGGCAGGTTTTTCTCACACCCAGCCATGACTTTATAAAGCTCTTCACAGTCAGACGTACATACGCTTGTTCTGTAAAGTGTCTTTAGTTCACTGTTCTCAGCATTACGCATGTACACCGAAAAACGTATATCTCTCGGTGTATATTCACTGAGGGATATACACATTTCGGTGTATATCTTTTATTAAGAGATTAAATCCCTTACTGAGAGATTAAAGTATTCTTGGCCGGTAGTGAACAAGTAACGTACAGCTTTAATGATTCTCGTGTTGTCTAGAGGCTTATAATCCCATTAAATAACCACCGCGACCATTTAAATGTGTGCAGTACGGTGTTTGGATTCACTCCTTTCCACCATCCCAGGTCCTTTTCTAAGGTGTTGTAGTACAAGGTGGTGTTTTAAACCAGACGGTGAAACTTACGGTTTTATGAATAAAAATTACACTAAGAAATGTGCAAAATTCCACACTCAAGTTAAACATGGTAGTGGATTGTAAATTTATAGGGTAGTGACTATGACAACATGCTCGATAATAACAGTGATAACACTGTGTGCCCGCTGGAGGCACGAGAGAGTCGTAGGAATTTGAGGTGCTCCTAGAAATGAGGTAACTTACCCACCTTCACTCTGAAAATACAGGTCACAGCACTTAGTCAATTAGACCAATTCTAGTAAGGTTTACTCTTTGCTAGACGGCTCTGGTTACCTGTACTTCCAGCTGCCTGAGATGACACGCATGAAGGTGATTTTGTATGGCCTGTGTCAAATACAAGACGAATACACCCATGGCAGGTATACACCGAGATACACACACTTCTCAGTGCAACACTAGTGGTACACGCCTCTCAGCGTATACACATTGGTTGTTAGGTAAGAAACATATGCAACAGTTAGGTATCTTTATTTCGAAACGTTTCGCCTACACAGTAGGCTTCTTCAGTCTAGTACAGAAAAGTTGATAGAAGCAGAAGAGACTTGAAGACTATGTAATCAGTCCATCACCCTTAAAGTTTTGAGGTGGTCAGTCCCTCAGTCTGGAGAAGAGCATTTTAATGTTCATACACATTGGTACATACACAACTCTGGGCGTATGTATGCTGCGAGATACGCACCTCCCTATGTATACGCCATTGTTTTATGCTTAACACAACAATTTCATTTATCGTAATTCGTCGCTCGCAAAAAAAAAAAAAAAAAAAAAAAAACATCCGGACTCGATTACATAACCTTTTGTTTACGAGTTACACACTGGTTGGGAAGTTTTTTGTATCATGTAAATGATAACCACAAACGTATCTCTTTTTTCAAAGCTGACTCTTAACAAATTATTAAAGCAGGTTAATATGCATTTTTTTATGGGATACAATTTTATTTGGTAAAGTGAATGCTGGAAACTCTTTGATTTACGCTCACGCCAGCGCGTATGTACGCACTCATTCAGGGCCCCTGTGTATATGTCGGGCCCATTTGGGAGTATGCAGCGCCAGCATAGAGCCCACACCTGGTGAAGCAAGGAGAGAAACTGGGTAAATAGTAAAGATTTGTAACAAGACTAGGCAAGAAGCAGTGGGAAAATGGAATATGAGGAAGGAATAAAGAAAGTAAACGCGATAAAATTAGAAAATAGAAGGATCAAAGAAGATGTAATAAAGTGAACAAAATACTCAGAGGACTTGATAGACTGGATAGACTGGATAGACTAGATAGACTGGATAGACTTGATAGACTGGATAGACTGGCTAGGGTTAGACTGGATGAGAAGAGAGAAATGAGTGGAAGAATTCAAAGATGGAAGTATATACGTCACATTAATGTTAAAAAAATATATTTCTTCATTCTCAGAGTGGTCAGAAAATGAAATTAATCGGACGAAGATGTGGCGGCAGGCTATGCACATAGCTTTAAGATAAGGTACGATAGAGCCCATGAGGCAAGGAGAGGAGGAACCCCTGTGAACGGCTACAGGGAAGGCCAGGAGCTGGAAGTTAAAGACAATTGAGCCCCAGGGATGTCAGGAAGTATTCAGCTTCGGAGTAATTTGGAAGTGAATAATCTCGATGAGGAAGTGGTGCAGGCAGATTTCATATAGAGTTTAAAGAATAGGTACGACAGGGTCCATAAAGCTACAAGGGAGTGAAACACACAAATTAAGAGGCTAGGCCAGGAGCTAGGAATCAACCCCTTCAACCACAAATTGAGTATTTACACCACACACACACACACACACACACACACACACACACACACACACCAAAACATGACTCAACATGTTAATTCTGTCTAATATAACAAGCCTGTGAACATGACGCGGAGACCAACAGTGGGAGTTACACTGGGGGATACTAGTCTCCCAGTGAGTCTCTTCATCCCTCATGCATGACGTGACGAGAGACCGTCATCCCTTATTTTAAGGCATCCCACAAAAGAGGGGGATACCCTTATAAAACCTACCTGATTTTCGCTTTCCCAGTTTAAATTTCGTTTCCGTGGGAATATTGATGACAACTGAAATCGCTTTACAATGTGTTATTACTAAGCTTTAACTTTATCAAAACATACCTTGATAAAGTTACCAACTTGGTATTGTGTCTTCTGGTCAGTTTCTAGCTTAACAAAGCTGGTGTCTTGCGCTAGATAAAAATAAACGTACAGTGCTGTTAATCTAGGACATGTTTGACAGGAACGTGTCGACCCTGAGACTTTTGTCCCTCTATTTGCAGTGACGAATGTCCCAGGGACCGAAACATTTATGTGGAACACGTCTGTGGAACATTGTCTGTGGAACATTGTGGAACACTGTGGAACACGTCTGTGGAACAGTGTCTGTGGAATATTGTGGAACACGTCTGTGGAACACCTCTATGGAACATTGTCTGTGGAACACGTCTATGGAACATTGTCTGTGGGACACTGTCTGTGGAACACTGTGGAACACATCTTAAGGTGACAGTATTTGGTCTCATTTCGATTCTTGCTGATGCATGGTGTCTTTATATCCAAAAGTGGCATTGTATATACCTTCCAATATACCAGTTTTATGGTAATACAGGAGTAGAGTATACTGACAGTACATTGGTATACTCCAGAAGTCTCTGGTGGACGACGTGTTTTCTTAGTAAAAATGCAATATCCCTATTATAGCACAGCTCCGGGGTATAACACGGGTATATCACAGGTATATCACCCTTAGCCGTCTGGAGAAACTCTACGTTTATGCCAAGCTTGCCGGGATGGACATGAAGTAGAGTTAGGGCACCCGGGGTTAGACATGACCCAAGACTGGACCTGGACATGACCCACTACTGGACCTGGACCGAGGCCAGACTAGAACCTCTGAGAGGTTACTGGTGATCCATTATTGTTTCACCTCTAGAGTTCTTGGCTCTCAAAACTTTCGTAATTTGTCAATGAAGAGCCACCCCTGGGAACTCTTACAAATGAGAAATAATTTGTCTCTCCTGAGAAGTATTTCCCATCTCTAATGAGAGATTTACATAACAGTTATATAATATTTGGTATAAAATTATTTTTTATACTGTAATTCTTATTTGCCTTTCTCAATAAAAGTTTTTTCTAGATATATTAGATATTTAACCCTTCACCTCCTTCAAAGGTGCCTTGATACTAGTGAGAGGCTCTTGATCAAAGGAATCAGAGCTAACCTGAGCCTCAGATCAAGTCTATCTTCCACTTTACTAAGAGTTACTTAACCCCCCCTCACGGGTTTAGCACGTTAACTTTTAAACTAAAAACCTACACTCACAAACTGAAGCGAGACACCAAAGACAATATTTATCTTTTAGTTTCATTTAACACGTTAAAAAGGGAAGATTAATGGTTGGTTGGGTAATTAGATGGATGGAGAGAGGATAGGAAAGGTTTCAACTATTTTTTCCGTTTCTTGGAACGTCTGACCATTATTAATCACCCATAAAGATGAAATATTTCGGAACTTCTGATTCACTGAGGGGAAAAAGGTGTGTAGTGTCCCCTTACGTTCTTCCCCATACAATGGGGAGCTCTAATAGATTTGGTTTGGAAAGATACATGAGTAAACACCAGGACATATTTACTAGTAAACGTTTCGGCCCTGAGACGTTGCTCGAATCAAGTAATCAAGGTTCCAGGACCGAAACTTTTTCTAGTATGTCCTAATGTTAGCGTGTTAACCAAGGTTTACACGCAATCAGATTTGATCCGAGGTAAGGGAGGAAAGTTCCAATAACCTGAATCAAGAGTCCATCACCTCCGATTTTTCCCTCTCGATAACAAATGAGAAAATACTGAAATAATTTATAATTTATAACAGAAAAAATTGCAGTTTCTTTTAAAAAAACGACGGATTTTTTCTAATCTGACACGACTGATGGTCACGAACTTTATTTTCTGTTTTAAATGCAGCAGTAATTTTATTGACGTATATTTTTTATTTAAAATAATATAAATTTTAAGATTGTTTATATTCTGAGTTCTCTGAATGTATATAATCTTCATTTTAAGGATTAAAGTTTGAAGAGCACTATACAAATAACTCGCACATGTTTTGGTCCAATTTGGACCATTTACAAGTCACACTAATATACGAAGGTGAGGGGAGCCAGTATATGTAGGAGAGAGAGGGACAGTGAAGGGACAGAGAGAGGTAGAAAAAATTAAGTGTTTAAGTAGTGGTAATGAATTAAAGTATATTTAATTAGTGGTGTAGTGATGTTGCCTAATTACCCCTCGTGTAATAGACAGGCTTTAAACTTAACAAGGCAATCAGTTTTAGACAGCTCGGCCAAAAGTAATAAAATTCACTACATACATACTAGCAGACAGATGATAGACAGATTCTTGGCACTTCCCCCTGAGTCAGCTTCAGACATTCCCTTCAGCCATCTTGCCAAAATTAAAACCAACGTAGACAACACTGTCAAGAATCTAGTCACTAAGAGTGTAGAACATCACAAAGAAACTAGCGATGGCATTGAAAACCATCCCATGTGGAGGATGTAACAAACTATACATAGGGAGACTTGAATAACTTATGTGTAATGAACACTTGTCAATGCTCAATAACCCCACATAGAGAGAAACTTAAGAAAATTGACTGATCTGTATATTTTGATCCCCTTCTGGGATCCTCTTCAGTGACTTCTAGATCTATGCAACATTGCAATAGGAAACACCAGTAAGCATATCAGAGAGACTAAACAAGGCATACACTGTATACCAGGACGCCCATAACCATCTCAGGAAATTCAAAGAGGCCAAATAAATCATCAGAGGAAAACGACCATCACCGCAAGCGCTGCAGAAAAGAGGAGGAGGAGGTCCAAGCAAATTCGATAACATGGAAGGCATTCCCTGTGATCTAAAATTCAAAGGGTTCATGTGAGGTTGGGATCACATCAGCCTGTGTCAGGTTAGTGCAGAATGAACCCGACTAGATCATCCGAAACAACATGACTGTCAGAATGTTGTATGGTGTTAGTAGTGGCAGTAAGAACACTTTGAAAGCTTAGACCTCCTCCTCCTCCTCCTTTTACAACACTACAGTCTCTACAACCTCTTGATGTATTGATTACAACCGAAAGTCCTAGAGCTATCATCAACTCCTCCCCCCTCCACCGAAGGTGTTTTGCATCTTGTGTCGCTTGGTCGCGATTTTTGCATAATATTTTATATAATGTCGTGCCGAATAGGTAAAACTGGTCAGTTAGCAAGAACTCGTTTAAAATTAAGTTTTTTTCTAAAAATTTCTTTTATACGTTTAAAGATGTATTTTTTCATTTATGTTAATGTAAAAATTAATAATTTTGTACCAAAAGAACCTTAGAAAACTTACCTAACCTTATTATAACAAGCGCAATTTAATTTAGCCTAATCCAACTAAATGTATTTTATGTAAGTTTACAATAATTTAATAATAAAAAAAATGAAATGAATGATTTTGGGGGGAAATTATTGCATACACAAATTTTCGTTTGCCTTATTCGGCAAGAAGAGCGTTGCTATTTAAGCCAAAATCGCAAGTTTTACGTATTCGGCACGATATATATATATATATATATATATATATATATATATATATGTATGTAGTGAATGATAATTGACACATCGTTCACTAGTGTACTTCTCCTAATCCCGAACAACACTACCCATTAACTATTCCTCACTTAGCTAACTCCGGCTTAATATCCAGGTATTATCTGTCTCTCTCAAATTAGAAGGGTTACGAGAACAGACTATTGTGTAGGAGGGAACTGCCGCCTAAACTCAATACTGCTACATAACACACAATTGCTGCTACTGAATTCTCTGCTGGCAACAGGGATTTGTAGATATGTTTCAGTGTGGAGCAATACGAGGAATTTTATTGAAAATAGGGAAATGGAGCAGAATATAACAAACTTTACTTGCGAATTACACTTTCGGAGTGTATTTACTAAGCGTTCTAACATAATGTTCTTTGAAAATGTGAATAACGTGTTTAGTAGTGTGGAGCATTGAGTGTTGTCTGTGGTATGGTGTTAGTGGGGTATTGTGGAGCATTGCTGGTGGAGCATTGCTGGTGGAGCATTGCTGGTGAAGCATTGCTGGTGGAGCATTGCTGGTGAAGCATTGCTGGTGAAGCATTGCTGGTGAAGCATTGTGAAACTGCTTGTGGAGCATTATTTATATATTATTATTTGTGGGATGTTGCTTTTGGGGCATTGTTTGTAGAGCATTTCTAGTGAGGACCTGTGGAGTATTACTTGTGAGGACCTGTGGAGTATTACTTGTGAGGACCTGTGGAGTATTACTTGTGAGGACCTGTGGAGTATTACTTGTGAGGACCTGTGGAGTATTACTTGTGAGGACCTGTGGAGTATTACTTGTGAGGACCTGTGGAGTATTACTTGTGAGGACTGTGAGTATTACTTGTGAGATCTGTGAGTATTACTTGTGAGGACCTGTGAAGTATTGTGAGGACCTGTGGAGTATTACTTGTGAGGACCTGTGGAGTATTACTTGTGAGGACCTGTGGAGTATTACTTGTGAGGACCTGTGGAGTATTACTTGTGAGGACCTGTGGAGTATTACTTGTGAGGACCTGTGGAGTATTGTGAGGACCTGTGGAGTATTACCTGTGAGGACCTATGAAGTATTGTGAGGACCTGTGGAGTATTACTTGTGAGGACCTGTGGAGTATTACTTGTGAGGGCCTGTGGAGTATTGTGAGGCCCTGTGGAGTATTACATGTGAGGACCTGTGGAGCATTGTGAGGACCTGTGGAGTATTACTTGTGAGGACCTGTGGATTATCACTTGTCAGGGCCTGTGGAGTATTGTGAGGACCTGTGGAGTATTACTTGTGAGGACCTGTGGAGTATTACTTGTGAGGACCTGTGGATTATCACTTGTCAGGGCCTGTGGAGTATTGTGAGGACCTGTGGAGTATTACTTGTGAGGACCTGTGGAGTATTACTTGTGAGGACCTGTGGAGTATTACTTGTGAGGATCTGTGAAGTATTACTTGTGAGGACCTGTGGAGTATTACTTGTGAGGATCTGTGGAGTATTACTTGTGAGGACCTGTGGAGTATTACTTGTGAGGACCTGTGGAGTATTACTTGTGAGGACCTGTGGAGTATTACTTGTGAGGACCTGTGGAGTATTACTTGTGAGGACCTGTGGAGTATTGTGAGGACCTGTGGAGTATTACTTGTGAGGACCTGTGGAGTATTACTTGTGAGGATCTGTGGAGTATTACTTGTGAGGACCTGTGGAGTATTGTGAGGACCTGTGGAGTATTGTGAGGACCTGTGGAGTATTACTTGTGAGGACCTGTGGAGTATTACTTGTGAGGACCTGTGGAGTATTACTTGTGAGGACCTGTGGAGTATTACTTGTGAGGACCTGTGGAGTATTACTTGTGAGGACCTGTGGAGTATTACTTGTGAGGACCTGTGGAGTATTACTTGTGAGGATCTGTGGAGTATTACTTGTGAGGACCTGTGAAGTATTGTGAGGACCTGTGGAGTATTACTTGTGAGGACCTGTGGAGTATTACTTGTGAGGACCTGTGGAGTATTACTTGTGAGGACCTGTGGAGTATTACTTGTGAGGACCTGTGGAGTATTACTTGTGAGGATCTGTGGAGTATTACTTGTGAGGACCTGTGAAGTATTGTGAGGACCTGTGGAGTATTACTTGTGAAGACCTGTGGAGTATTACTTGTGAGGACCTGTGGAGTATTACTTGTGAGGACCTGTGGAGTATTACTTGTGAGGACCTGTGGAGTATTACTTGTGAGGACCTGTGGAGTATTACTTGTGAGGATCTGTGGAGTATTACTTGTGAGGACCTGTGAAGTATTGTGAGGACCTGTGGAGTATTACCTGTGAGGACCTATGAAGTATTGTGAGGACCTGTGGAGTATTACTTGTGAGGACCTGTGGAGTATTACTTGTGAGGGCCTGTGGAGTATTGTGAGGCCCTGTGGAGTATTACATGTGAGGACCTGTGGAGCATTGTGAGGACCTGTGGAGTATTACTTGTGAGGACCTGTGGATTATCACTTGTCAGGGCCTGTGGAGTATTGTGAGGACCTGTGGAGTATTACTTGTGAGGACCTGTGGAGTATTACTTGTGAGGACCTGTGGAGTATTACATATGAGGACTTGTGAAGTATTTTGAGGACCTGTAGAGTATTACTTGTGAGGGCCTGTGGAGTATTACATGTGAGGACCTGTGAAGTATTGTGAGGACCTGTAGAGTATTACTTGTGAAGACCTGTTGGGTATTACATGTGAGGACCTGTGGAGTATTACATGTGAGGACCTGTGAAGTATTGTGAGGATCTGTAGAGTATTACTTGTGAAGACCTGTGGAGTATTACTTGTGAGGGCCTGTGGATTGTGAGGACCTGTGGAGTATTACATGTGAGGACCTGTGGAGTATTACATGTGAGGACCTGTGGAGTATTACATGTGAGGACCTGTGGAGTATTACATGTGAGGACCTGTGGAGTATTACATGTGAGGACCTGTGGAGTATTATGAGGACCTGTGGAGTATTGCTTGTGGAGCGCTGACCGTGTGGCATTGTTTATGAAATTGCTTGTGGAGATCTGTGTTAAGTCGACCTGTTAATATTAAAGCCTAAAGTAAATAACTATAGACCACTTGATACAACACTTGGAAAAAAATTAAGAATTCACTTTAAAAAGTTTTTTTTTTTTTGTCACTAAATTTACATTATATTTTGGCAGGTATATTTACTATTGTTAATTTAAAATCTCATAAGTTTCAGTTACTAAAATTTCTTAAGGTAATAATGTAACTGAATCAATACGAGAAGCTAAGTTGTTGCTCGCAAGCTTCGGGGCCTCCCATGAACGGATGAGGATTCGAACCGATGGCCTAAACGACCAGTGGTTGAGTTCGATGCGAAGTTTGGGACTCGCATGATGTAGGTTCGAGTCTCTCTCGTTCTCCGATTTGTTTTCAATCGTTATAAACGATCTCATTAGAAGCGATAAATAGGCCGTGGATAAATCTCACTGACAAACACCTCACTCACACTCTTCTGAGATCACATGTCACTTAGAGGAGAACGGAAGAGACACTGGTGGCAGAGAATCTTTTCTAAGACTGAAAATAAAGACGCTGGCAGCAGAGAATGCTGCTTTTATAAGATTCTCTGCTACCAGCGTCTTTATATCAAGTTTTAAAAAAGATTCTCTGCTACTAGCATCTTTACTTTCTTTTTAGAAGATTCTCTGCTACTTGCGTCTTTATTTAAGCTTTAAAATATTCTTTGTTACCATCGTATTTATTTCCACTTTTATAAGCTTCTCTACCACCAGCGTCTTTATTCCCACTTGTCAACTTCTGCCATTGTTTATCTTCTTTGCTATCCAGTACAATGCATTACTTTTCCTATGCCATTTAAAACTTAGCAAGTAGATCCTTCTTAAATATAAAACTAAGACGTAGTGACAAGTTTAACCGATTGATATAAGGTCGAAATATGTCTTTTTATTTACTTAAAATATATGAATGTAAAATTATAATTAGTGGTAGTTTGCAATTGCAAACTACCAGAGCAAAATCACGTTTGAGTACAGATAAAATTACGCTTGAGTACAAGCAAAATTACGTACTCCAGCAGCCACTATTTACACTCACAGACGCGCTGTTAGAGGCAGAAAATCATGCAGTAATTATTTCGTAAACTGAAGGTTATGGCGCAGTTGCCTGTTTACACACGGGAAAGCATTCACAGAAACACTGAAACATGATATATTCCTTCTGGAGTACTGTGAAGTACTGTGGAGCACTGTGAAGCACTGTGGAACACCGTTTCTGGAGGGTACACTGGTGGACCACACTGTACCTGTGGCTGGGTTCGGGAGATCTTTCCCCTTAATTAAGCCCAGTCTCACACTAGAATTCATTGTTGACTACCTGTTCAATCGTGCTGTTGCTGCTAAACACCTGCAAGCCTACGTAGCCATGACAATATAGCCGATGCAGCACATTTTAGCACAGAGTAATCCAATTTCCCCTTAAGAACATAAGAATGGAGACACGCTGCAGCAGGCCTACTGGCCCACACAAGGCAGATCCTTATCAAAACCGCCGTTCCCACCTACCTATTTGTCCAGCCTTTTCCCAAAACTCCCCAAGAATTTGCTTCAGTACCTCAGGTACCTTTACCTATGTTCTGGTAATATCTTTCATATTTACTAGTAGAAGGGTGAAGAATCCACGACTAAGGATATTAACCACGTCCTCTAAATGTTTTTATTTCTGTTATCTGTTATCTGAGATATCTTCCCTATGCCCATGTCTTAGACTAGGCCTTTGACACGTCTGCTTTTCACTGGCTTTGTTCTACATTTGCTCCTGTGATAAATAGCTTTGAAAACCGACAAGCTGAAGACTGAGACACGTATGCAACATATGGGAATCTTCATTGAAGAAACGTTTCGCCACACAGTGGCTTCATCAGTCCAATACAAAGCAGAAAGGTGTAAGGAGAGGAGGAGTTTGAGATAATCAGTCCCTCAGCCTGGAATCGATGTGTCCAGTCCATCACTCTTGTAGAAAGCTCAGCATATGGCCGGAGTAGTAGCTTATATACTGCAGTCAGGTGAGTGGAAGCAGGAGGAGGCGGGATCACAGTGAACCATCCACTAGTGTAAGTAGATCTTCATCCAAAGGCTGGACAAGTTTTAAAGAATTCCGTGTATCAAAATCCCATGATGTTGCACTGAAGGTTATTCCGAGGGTCAGTTCCCCGGCGGTCCAGTCCAGTATATAGAATCAAGTATCTCTATCTCTCGTCTACGTTATAGAAAGTAAACTCCAAGTATTTTGAGACATTTCCAGTAGTTTAGATATTTTATTGATTAAACTGCCAGGGCTTAATCCCTACATTTTCCAGCCCTAATATATCTCCTTCGCAAGGTCAGCTCTGAGCAGAAAGCTGTGTTTTAGACGAGAGACCAAATAATATAATATATATATATATATATATATATATATATATATATATATATATATATATATATATATATAATATATATAAAGAATACCATATTCTTTTCAAGATTGATGGACTGATTACATCGACTCAAGGCTGAGGGACTGATTACCTCAAACTCCTCCTGTTCTTCTCTATTCTCCTGTGTATGGACTGATGAAGCCACTGTGTGACGAAACGTTTCCTCAAAGGTACCCATGTGTTGCACATGTGTCTAATTTATCAACTTGTCGGTTCTCTGAACCATTTATTACACAGCAGACTGCTGAAGAAAGTGGTAGCACATGGTATTGGAGTACAACTTCTCTCTCACTGACAGTGACTAGCAGGAAGCAGAGTTTGCATAAATAGGAGACGGACTCAGCACCGTGTCTTTTCCACACACACACACACACACACACACACACACACACACACACACACACACAGTATCATGGAAGCATCATGCAAGTGTTATGCCCAGCATACAGGCATCGTGCAGGCACTATTCAGGCCTGCAGTCATGCAGATGGTATGAGAGCTTAACATAGGAAGGTAGCCACAGGGTCTACCTACCTGAAGGGAGTTTTGAGGGGGTCAACGCCCCCGCGGCCCGGTCCATGACCAGGCCTCACGGTGGATCATCAGGGTTTGACCCTGTACTGACAGTAATGACCCCAACAAATGAGTAGACCTAGACACTAACACTGCAACGACAGCCAGCACCCGCGGCTGTACCAGTCACTGTACCGACAGCCAGCACCCGCGGCTGTACCAGTCACTGTACCGACAGCCAGCACCCGCGGCTGTACCAGTCACTGTACCGACAGCCAGCACCCGCGGCTGTACCAGTCACTGTACCGACAGCCAGCACCCGCGGCTGTACCAGTCACTGTACCGACAGCCAGCACCCGCGGCTGTACCAGTCACTGTACCGACAGCCAGCACCCGCGGCTGTACCAGTCACTGTACCGACAGCCAGCACCCGCGGCTGTACCAGTCACTGTACCGACAGCCAGCACCCGCGGCTGTACCACTGTAAGGGTGACTCACAATACACCTCTTAAGAATTTTTTTTTCTTTGATACAGACCAATGTTACCAACCGAGCTACGGGACAAATGGTTTAGTAAACAGACTAGTTGATAAATGAGACACTTGTCCAACATTTGGGTATCTTTATTCTGGAAACGTTTCGCCAGCCAATGGCTTCTTTAGTCCAGTTCAGATAAAGGTGGAGGATGAGGACTTTGGGTAATCAGTCCCTCAGCCTGTAGTCGATGTGTTCAGTCCATCAGTCTTGATAAAAGTGCAGCATATTAGCGGAGGTTGAACATCGTAGCGGGATGACACGTGTAGGTGGTAACCTACCAGTGACACCAGAGGTCAACTAAGTCCAGGTCAATACAGTTGACCACACTAAACGACCCCAATGGAAATAAGTCACTGACTTTTTAGGGTTATCCTAGGTTCTCTACACATATACTGCTATGTATGATCTATGTAACTGTGTGTGTGTATATACCTGAATAAACTCACTAGTACAAATACCACTGTCGTCAGCCAGCTATAAAGGAGAAAGTAACTTACATTAGCTCAGGGGAGGGTGTAACTTGCTTGCTTGATAATGGTTTGAAGACAATCGACTACACTATGGTCATTAAGGCTGCACGACATCTTTTCATCACCAGACAATAATACTTTGCCTATAATGTGAATTAATATAAACTCAAAATATATACACTGATAGAAATACATCTCTTGGTGTATATATCCTGTGAGTGACCCCATGGGGCAAGGTCAACAGCGGAGGGTGTAGTTAGGACTGACCCAGGACAAGGTCAACAAGTGTAAGACAATAGAGAGTAAAACAAACACTGGCAACAGGTCATCAGGTGAGTCACGTAGTTAGTTTGCTGGATCATAGGTAGCGCTGACGTGAACACTACTACAACAGTGCATTTCACTGAAAGAGGCCACAACCACTTATATTCATCCTAGTATAAACATTAATACCTTTTATATATATATATATATATATATATATATATATATATATATATATATATATATATATATATATATATATATATATATATATATATATATATACAACGTCGTGCCGAATAGGTAAAACTGGTCAATTAGGAAGAACTCATTTAATATTAAGTCCTTTCTAAAATTTTCTCTTATACGTTTAAAGGTATATATATTTTTTCATTTATTTTAATGTAAAAATTAATAATTTTGAACCAAATGAACCTTAGAAAACTTATAACAAGCGCATCTGAATTTACGCTAATCCAACTACATATGTTTTAGATAAGTTTACAATGATTTAATAAACAAACACAATGAAATATATTTATTTTTTTCGTTAGGTTCAAAAATAATTTTTGCGAAATTATTGCATACACAAATTTTCGCTTGCCTTATTCGGCAAGAGCGTTGTTATTTAAGCCAAAATCGCAAGTTTTACCTATTCGGCACCACACACACACACACACACACACACACACACACACACACACACACACACACACACACACACACACACACACACACACACACACACACACACACACACACACACACACACACACCTATACCTCTATCCCTCGAGCTGATGAACTCTCGAGGATTATATTTGTACCTGCATTAGCAGAGTGGCTTTAGCTGCTGCCATTAATGTAACTCACCTCGGTCCAAGCTAACCAAACACACGCCAATTAACTGCCCACTGAGCTTTCCAGCAAGGTCATGTACAAAGCTATATTAAGTATGATAGTGACTGGCCTGGGAGATGGTATGACTTTGATTACAATCACCAACGGTCACTAACTTTATGTGCTCCCATAGGTCATCCTGCGAGGGATATTTCATTTTTCATGCTCAAATTTAATAATAATAATAATAATTATAATAATAATAATAATAATAATAATAATAATAATAATAATAATTTTATTTCCATAAGTACATGTACAAGGTATACAGTCCTAGCTGACAACAATAACATACTACTATATAGAAAGTCCTTTGTTATGCTGAGCATTTCGGGCAAATTAGTTCAGCTTTGACCCAGGATGCGACCCACACCAGTCGACTAACACCCAGGTACCCATTATTACTGATGGGTGAACACAGACAACCGGTGTAAGGAAACACGCCCAATGTTTCTACCTTTGCCGGGAATCTAACCCGGACGCTCACCGTGGAAGCGAGAGCTTTTGCCACCAGGCCACGGGCTGTTTTATGAGAAATTTCTGATACTGATGCCTCTTCAACTCCATTTATTTCAACAATTAACTATGCAACTTAATTGTAATTGAGAGATATAACCATAAGCCAGCGGAAGGCCTCAGTCAGGTGAACAAAAGCTCCAGCTGTGGGTCATCATATAACCAAGACCCATGTCAGGAAACACCTGTCCTGTTTCCTGACAAACCTTACCTAACCTAATTAAGAGATAACAGTACATAACCCGGATATAAATGTTGATAAATCGTTCAGATAACCGACAGGTTGATACAGATACATATACAACACTTGGCTATCTTTACTGAGGAAACGTTTCGCTACCCAGTGGCGATACAATGGAAAACGGCGTTCTTTACCATTCTCCTTTGCATGGACTGATGAGGCCATTGTGTGGCGAAACGTTTCCTCAGTAAAGATAGCCAAGTGTTGCACATGTGTCTCTATCAACCCTAACATAGGAGAAAGAAACTTTTGATGATGTTTCGGTCCGAACTGGACCACTGACTATACACACAGACCGAAACATCGTCATAAGCTTCTCTCTCCTATGTTCGGGTTATTTATGTGTTATTCCAGTCTCGGTATTGTGTTTTTTTTTTGTCCCTTAAGAGATAACTATCTGTAGGGTAATTTATTAAGGCACGAGTAATCCCACGGTCAATTATTCCTCTATCACAAGTCTATGTCTGAAGCCGAAGCTTCAACCAGCACTGTGTACACTGATAAAGCTTCACATAGAACTATATCTCGAACTTATCAATAGCAATTAGTTAGATCTGGCTCTCAAGTGCTTCCATTTGCTCCTGATATGGTAGCCAAACCTGTGTGTTTAAGCGGTCTTATTAACCCATCATAGGATGAACTCAATCTAACAAGTCGTAATCTATGAGTGTCAATTGCCGTATTTACCGGCACATAAGAAGCACAACAGGAGTAGAGCTAAATCAGTAATCATATTCAAGGATTAATTACCCTCCTAATTAAAGTGGAACCCAAAGCCAACCAGTGATCCTGAGCATATAAGACGCAGGCGCAGGTAAATACGGTAATCCTTGTTCATTACGACTTGTCTTGGGTTTATGGACTGTCTGGCTTTGAAGAGCGTGAGGATTATTATTATTATTATTATTATTATTATTATTATTATTTATTATTATTATTTTTTTTATTAACACACTGGCCGATTCCCACCAAGGCAGGGTGGCCCGAAAAAGAAAAACTTTCACCATCATTTACTCCATCACTGTCTTGCCAGAAGGTGCTTTACACTATCCTTATCATTATTATAATCATGGGGAAGCGCTAAACCCGTAGGATTATACAGCGCATGTGGGGGTTGGAAGGTGTTCAGACTCAATTCAGGGAACCGGAGCACAGATCCAATTCCTTAGATCAACGAGCCCCTCACCAGCATCAAGGAACCTTCCCTTGAGGGGAAGAGCGTGAGGAGAGATGAACTGCGATAGCTCTTGGGGCTTGGTTATATCGGCGACACAGTTGGTGTCGCCGATATAACCAAGTCACAATACACAAATAACCCGCACATAGAAGAGAGGAACTTACGAAGACGTTTCGGTCCGACTTGGACAATATACAAAGAAACACTAACAGAAAAGAAAGAGATTACAGTTGAGCTGGTTGTAAAAAAATCAACTCATTGTTAGCTCTGTGGCATAGTGATTTTTCAGCCTTGGGTCTGGTATGCACAAGGGCCACAGTTGGTGTCTCCGCCCTGTATTCTGTTTATTCTAAGGCTGTAGACTCAGAGTTAAGCGCATTCATGCGAGGTTTAATAATTCATATTGCTCTGGTCCACTAAACTGGCTTTCGCTTTGCAATGCTTTGTTTCTCTATCAGCAAGACTGAAATACTTGGCTGTGACTCGTGCTTGTTACAGCAGCGCTTGTGTTATGACAGTAAATCTGTGTATGTGTGTGTGTGTGTGTGTGTGTGTGTGTGTGTGTGTGTGTGTGTGTGTGTGTGTGTGTGTGTGTGTGTGTGTACTCACCTAATTATGGTTGCAGGGGTCGAGACTCAGCTCCTGGCCCCGCCTCTTCACTGAGTGCTACTAGGTCCTCTCTCTCCCTGCTCCATGAGCTTTATCATACCTCGTCTTAAAGCTATGTATGGTTCCTGCCTCCACTACCTCACTTGCTAGGCTGTTCCACTTCCTGAGTACACTATGACTGTGCGTGTGTGTGTGTGCGTGTGTGTGTGTATGAGTGACAGGCATGGCTTGCAAATCACTGCAAATGTCACAGATTTACATTAGCAGTCAGTAGTCAAGTTTGTAGCAGAGCGATACCTCAGGCAGTCATGGATGTGGCTGAGTACTAACACAGCGGCCAGCTATCACAACATGGCTGAGTACTAACACAGCGGCCAGCTATCACAACCATGGCTGAGTACTAACACAGCGGCCAGCTATTACAACCATGGCTGAGTATTAACACAGTGGCCAGCTATCACAACCATGGCTGAGTACTAACACAGCGGCCAGCTATCACAACCATGGCTGAGTACTAACACAGCGGCCAGCTATCACAACCATGGCTGAGTACTAACACAGCGGCCAGCTATTCACAACCATGGCTGAGTACTAACACAGCGGCCAGCTATCACAACCATGGCTGAGTACTAACACAGCGGCCAGCTATCACAACCATGGCTGAGTACTAACACAGCGGCCAGCTATCACAACCATGGCTGAGTACTAACACAGCGGCCAGCTATCACAACCATGGCTGAGTACTAACACAGCGGCCAGCTATCACAACCATGGCTGAGTACTAACACAGGGCCAGCTATCACAACCATGGCTGAGTACTAACACAGCGGCCAGCTATACAACCATGGCTGAGTACTAACACAGCGGCCAGCTATCACAACCATGGCTGAGTACTAACACAGCGGCCAGCTATCACAACCATGGCTGAGTACTAACACAGCGGCCAGCTATCACAACCATCATACAACACCACTATCGAAACAGTGAGACTAACCAGCTGGCCACTATCAAATGGGTGTGTATGAACATGTGCTGTACACACCTAGGGTGGTACTAACACTAGTCTGCAGCTATGCAGACCAGTCCACATCTCCTGGAACGCTCTTCACTTGCTACTAGATGTACTCTCCTGAATGTATGGACTTTTATCACCTATTGTTGCAAGAGCTAATGTCATGGGTATCACCTCCTCCCACTACCTTCGCCCTTCCCAAACTATTCCACTTCCTGACTACTCTGTGGCTGAAGAAATACTTCCTAACATCCCTTTGATTCATCTGTGTCTTCAGCTTCCAACTGTGTCCCCGTGTTGCTGTGTCCAGTCTCTGGAACATCCTGTCTTTGTCCACCTTGTCAATTCCTCTCAGTATTTTGTAAGTCGTTATCATGTCCCCCCTATCTCTCCTGTCCTCCACTGTCGCCAGGTTGATTTCCCTTAACCTCTCCTCGTAGGACATACCTCTTAGCTCTGGGACTAGTCTTGTTGCAAACCTTTGCACTTTCTCTAGTTTCTTTACATGCTTGGCTAGGTGTGGGTTCCAAACTGGTGCCGCATACTCCAATATGGGCCTAACGTACACGGTGTACAGGGTCATGAACAATTCCTTATTAAGATGTCGGAATGCTGTTCTGAGGTTTGCCAGGCGCCCATATGCTGCAGCAGTTATTTGGTTGATGTGCGCTTCAGGAGATGTGCCTGGTGTTATACTCACCCCAAGATCTTTTTCCTTGAGTGAGGTTTGTAGTCTCTGGCCCCCTAGACTGTACTCCGTCTGCGGTCTTCTTTGCCCTTCCCCAATCTTCATGACTTTGCACTTGGTGGGATTGAACTCCAGGAGCCAATTGCTGGACCAGGTCTGCAGCCTGTCCAGATCCCTTTGTAGTTCTGCCTGGTCTTCGCTCGAATGAATTCTTCTCATCAACTTCACGTCATCTGCAAACAGGGACACCTCAGAGTTTATTCCTTCTGTCATGTCGTTCACAAATACCAGAAACAGCACTGGTCCTAGGACTGACCCCTGCGGGACCCCGCTGGTCACAGGTGCCCACTCTGACACCTCGCCACGTACCAATACTCGCTGCTGTCTTCCTGACAAGTATTCCTTGATCCATTGTAGTGCCTTCCCTGTTATCCCTGCTTGGTCCTCCAGTTTTTGCACTAATCTCTTGTGTGTGTGTGTGTGTGTGTGTGTGTGTGTGTGTGTGTGTGTGTGTGTGTGTGTGTGTGTGTGTGTGTGTGTGTGTGTGTGTGTGGATTTGTCATAATTCAGTATATGTCAAGATCCTTTGGTTTTAACCTGACATAAGCTCATGACGAGTGTGACATCTCTCATGACACAATCCTCCAGGAGCTGGAATGAATCATAAATACCAGGTACTACCACAGAAACCCCATCTCATATATTAAACACAGGTGTGGCGATGAGAGCGTAGGCGTGGAGAGTGATGCACCAGCATGTAGGCGTGGTTCTGTGGGCGTGGTCATGATAGGCGTAATTGAAAGCGATTTCCACTTCCGTGGCGTCACAATAATGGTGAGGGTTTTCGAAGCAGTGATTTGGTGTGAGAAATATTACAATTCCAAAAGTTCTGGCCGGAAAAAATTGGTTTTGCGTTACTAACGCGGACACTATTGGAAATTCAAGATTACCGAATAGATGTAGCTGGCGTGTTGGCGCCTAGTGTACGGAGGATCGAGCCTTCACTCTTCCTCTTACTGAATGAACCACAATTGCTTCCTAGTATTTATTGCTAGAAAATTGAAATCTTGATATTGTGACCCAATCAATTTGATCAGCGTGTGTGTGTGTACTCACGTAGTTGTGGTTGTGGGGGGTCGAGTCACAGCTCCAGCTCTTGGCCCCGAGTGTGTATTTTATATATATATATAATATATATATATATATATATATATATATATATATATATATATATATATTATATATATATATATATATATATATATATATATATATATATATATATATATATATATATATATATATATATATATATATATATATATATATATATATATATATATATATATATATATATATATATATATATATATATATATTTTAAGGATGGGGTCCACCTCTGGTGTAAATTGTGGGACCCACAGCCTCGGAAAAGTGGATAAAAAGGCTTAAAGGAAGAATATTTGGATTTCTTTCTGAAGCCGTTTGAATATTCCGCTTCCCCTACCACACCATCTTTTCATTCTTTTTTACCAATAGGTATATTTTATTACATAATATGGTACAAAAGATTTAAGAGATACATTGTTGATATAAAGATGACATATACAGTACATGAGATGTGAGAGATACATGTCTAGTACATATTGTTACAAGTTTGTCATTGATTATAATGCGAAAATCTCATCCAGCTCTTCAGAATGGGGCGCGTGCCCAAAATACAGCAGGCATTACCCCTTTGAACAGCAGCGCTGAGTCGCTGGAACAGAAAACTAGCTGTCCTGGGATCCCTAGTTACTCTGATGAGTCTTTTGCCTAGCTTCTTAGGGAACTAGATGCATTCTTTCCCCATGAGCCAAGGGTCTCTGAGCCTATGGGAACAAACATATAATGATGGGCAAGTTCTCCATATTTTCTAGATTTTTGGGACTCCCTGAAGCTGGCAGCTGCCCCTCCTTCCTCCCTGGTGTATTGGGGATAGGTATCAGCCAAGGTAGATGCACATGTGTAGTCTCACACCACCTGCTTACCGTCTGTCCAGGCTTGAAGTGTGATACCATCTGGATGCTTCTGGCTGCCATCAGATCTGCATAGTAGGGTGGCTCCCTTACTGCTGGGCATCCGGCTGTTGTGAGGTTCCTCTTGATAATGTTATTAACCTCCTCGTGTCTTGCAGTCTTTCCCTCAGATTTACGGCACACAAGACCATAGTGCCCGAATCCGTCTGCTGCTTCACTGCCACAAATACACCTGTGTTCGGCGAGAATAGGGGCGGCAAGTCGAAGGGCAACACCAATGCGGATGGTCTGTGGGTCGAGGCGTGTGCCAAGGCTGGAGTTGGGAACAGCCAACAGAGAGTCCCCTGCATGAGGAGCTCTCACTGCCAGGAGGCGGGTTCTGTCCTTCCCTGACACACTCTGAAGCATTGTTGAGGCTATTTTCTCCATTATTGGGCCATCCCAGTGCGACTGTTTGTAGTTGTTGGGGGGAGAAGGTCTGGTTCCAGAGCCCGTTAGATTATCCCAGATCATGGCTCCGTCAATGAACTTTTGGTCCTGGACTCCAATGTTATCCCTAAGATATATATATATATATATATAATATATAATATATATATATATATATATATATATATATATATATATATATATATATATATAATATACAACACGGCAGCCGTTTCCCACCGATGCTCCTTGTTTATACAATGTGCTAATTCCATCACAAGTTGTGAACCACACCTTGTGATGACACAATATGTGTCACACCTTGTGATGACACAATGTGTGTCACACCTTGTGATGACACAATGTGTGTCACACCTTGTGATGACACAGTGTGTGTCACACCTTGTGATGACACAGTGTGTGTCACACCTTGTGATGACACAATGTGTGTCACACCTTGTGATGACACAATGTGTGTCACACCTTGTGATGACACAATGTGTGTCACACCTTGTGATATCACAGGTGAGTCGTACCTCGGGGCGACACATGAGTGGGATGGAAGGGAGTGGAGTGAGACATGAGTGGGATGGAGAAGAGTGGGATAAGACATGAGTGGGAGGAAGGAAAGTGAGGTGAGAGATGAGTGGAAGGGAGGAGAATGAAGACATGAGTGGGAAGGAGGAGAGGGTGCCAAGGAGTGCCAAGAGGTGCCAGAAGGGGTGTCAGGGGAGTGTCAGTCGTGTCATCTCCTTGTTGATGTTGGAGAGACGAAAGGTAAATAGACAGAAAGAGGCAGCTAAGGGAGGGTGAATGAGGGAGGGTGAGTGAGGGTGGGTGAGTGAGCTAGGGTGAGTGAGCGAGAGTGAGGGAGGGAGGAAGGGTGAGTAACGCCTACTACAACATAGGAGTAGCTATGGACGCTAAGGTTTGAAGCCTACCGGTTTGACAGTCTCTGCTCTAATCTCTCACCATAACATCGCCAGACCGTCAAACACTGTACAATATCTTATGGAATAATACAAGACGCAGTGTCGCACATGTTAACACAATCATTACATAACATCTGCGTCGACCGACAGGTATTAAAAACTGCGATCTTGGTATAACTGACCTAAAAATATTCATACCACCCTCAACACGTATCATATTGCTCCCTCAACACCTGCCTCACTCAGGTGTTCTTCGGAACATGATCGAAATACCAGATACGAGAAAAACGTTTCCTCATACATACTGTATTATACAGTAGGTATGGAGAATTAATGATAATTCAGCGCTGATACAGCAAGAATGAAAGTTTTGACACATGCTTTAAAAGAATACAAAAATATAAATATGAAGGAGCACTGCAGTAGGCCTGCTGGCCCATTCTGGATAATTCCCTCTCAAATCCAACCTTGTGTATTATGGAAAGGGGTTGATTAGGTAATCTGTGATGCTTCAATAGTTGCATGAGAGAAGAGGTTAATTAAGAATATAAGAACATGAAGATGGAACACTGTAGCAGACCTACTGGCCCATGCGAGGCAGGTCCAAGTCATATGGAAGGGCATGAGAGAGATGCGGATGATGGAAATTGGTGGGAGGTGTTGGAGAAACTCAACAGTCTCAGATATCTAATGGTTATAATTATAATCATTATTTTTAAAGGGATGGACTGGTAAGCCAGCGGAAGGCCTCGGTCACATGACTAAAACCTCCAGTGGGGTCGTCATATAACTAAGACATGCATCAGGAAATACTTAACCTGTTTCATTACAAACCTAACCTAACTTAGCCTCACCTAACCTAACCTAACCAAAACTTTGTACTAACTAAACTAAACCTAAAAATATGCCTACAATATCTAACCTAACTAGACTCACTAATGCTAACCTATTAAGCTCACCTAACCTTATATCCAACCAAATTGTGGTATAAATGGTAAAGGAAATTAATATATGTTGACAAGATATTCTCCAGCATAACAAGACGTGACATAGGTAGTTAGCCATTAAGTCATATAACGTTGTACCCCGCAATTCGTGGTAAGAAGGTACATGATTGGCAACTTAATATATTTACTTATAATATCTTTAGTGAAGACATTGATCCATGGATCAGGATCACTTTAAATATATACTTCTCAGCCTGAGGTGATCCAGGTATAATGATCGAAATGCCCTTGATAAAGGTGACCAGAATGCATTTCTATCATTTCCCTAATGGTAAATACAGTGGACCCCCGGTTAACGAACTTTTTTCATTCCAGTAGTATGTTCAGGTGCCAGTACTGACCGAATTTTTTCCCATAAGGAATATTGTGAAGTAGATTAGTCCATTTCAGACCCCCAAACATACACGTACAAACGCACTTACATAAATACACTTACATAATTGGTCGCATTTGGAGGTGATCGTTAAGCGGGGGTGCACTGTATATTAAGAATTTCGATCCATCGCCCAGGATCACTTTAAATACATACTCGTCAGTTGGAGGTGATCCGGATCAAAGAATCGAAATGCCCTCAATAAGTGTGTCCCGAGTGAGTGCATTCATATTCATTCCCCTCGTTTTAAATACATGAAGGCAGGCCACCAAGGGCGGGGCCAAGATGAGTGTTTATGAAGATGTCAGTCTAGTGGTGCTAGTGGCGCACAGATGAACGAGAGCCTCATCAAATTCTCGACAAACATTTCCCAAGGTGAGGCCACCTGCCCCATCATCTCATTTACTGAGCTTTTTAGATAAAAACAAAAATATAATTGAGCTCAATTCTCGGAATTTACAACTTTTGCCATTTTAATAAATGTCTCAAAAAGTGCTTGATCAAATTGCTTAGAAATTGTAATAATGTTGGCAGAATTACCAACAATATGTTAGGTAAGAAGTGCAGCTAATGCGAGATTTTAAAGGGCAACGTTTCGCCCTCCAGATCTGTCATGCTCTTATAAACAATACAGTGACACAGAGGGTATATATAGGTATTAGTGTGAGGTTCAAAGCATAATATAATCGTTGTAGGTATTATTATTATTATTATTATTATTATTATTATTATTATTATTATTATTATTATTTATTGTAGTAGTAGTAGTAGTAGTAGTAGTAGTAGTAGTAGTAGTAGTAGTAGAAGCAGTAGTAATAGTAGGAGCAGTAGCAATAGTAGTAGTAGCAGTAACAGCAGTAGCAGTAACAGTCGTAGTAGCAGTACCAGTAACAGCAGTAGTAGCAGCAACAGTAGTAGTAGCAGTAGTAGTAACAGTAGTAGTAGCAGTAACAGTAGTAGTAGTAGTAGTAGTAACAGTAGTAGTAGCAGTAGTAGTAACAGTAGTAGTAGCAGTAACAGTAGTAGTAGCAGTAGTAGTAACAGTGGTAGTAGCAGTAGTAGTAACAGTAGTAGTAGCAGTAACAGTAGTAGTAGCAGTAGTAGTAACAGTAGTAGTAGCAGTAGTAGTAACAGCAGTAGTAGCAGTAACAGTAGTAGTAGCAGTAGTAGTAACAGCAGTAGTAGCAGTAACAGTAGTAGTAGCAGTAGTAGTAACAGTAGTAGTAGCAGTAGTAGCAACAGTAGTAGTAGCAGTAAGAGTAGTAGTAGCAGTAGTAGCAACAGTAGTAGTAACAGTAGTAGTAGCAGTAGTAGTAACAGCAGTAGTAGCAGTAACAGTAGTAGTAGCAGTAGTAGTAACAGTAGTAGTAACAGTAGTAGTAGCAGGAGTAGTAACAGTAGTAGTAGCAGTAGTAGTAGTAGTTATTGCACCTATGTCCTGTTCAGAAATGGCATCTCATGGTTGAAGGTAGGAGGCTAAGATGGTATCTTTGAGTTTTATGGAATACTTGCGTAAGAATGAAGTTAATGTAAATTGGAGTTTATGGAGTAGGCAGATTTGCGTAATGTGTCAAGTGGGTATGGGAGACGAGCGGGAGTATTTCAGAGAATTTTACGAGATTACCACAAGAGTTAGCGTCCCTCCGCACTGCGCCATCTTATCATTATTGCCAACGTTGCCTTCTCATTCTTTTTCTTATTCTCTTCCTTTTCTTATTTTCTTCTTCCTCTTCTCCTCCTCTTCTTTCTACCACCACAATCACCACCACCATCACCATCACCATCACCATCACCATCACCACCACCACACAGGAAGGATCGTCCACTTAATCCATTATCCATTAGGGTTTTGGTCATGACGGAAGCTAGAAGGGCACGGGAGAGAGATCACGAGAGTGGAAGAGGGAGGGAGGGAGGGAGGGAGGGAGGGAGAGCTGAGGATGGAAGGGATGAGAGGAAGGGAGTGAAGACTGAGTGACTGAGGGGGGGGGAAGAATAGGAAGGCATGGGAGAGAAAGAGAGAGAGAGAGAGAGGTGGGGAAGTAGTTTAAACATTACTGAAAGGGTGAAGGGAGCGGAAGACGGGGAAAGGAGCAGTGGTAGTGTAGTGAGAGACAACAAGGTGAGAGACGTCGTGACACACGCTCACATCTCTAACCAAAGGATTCTTACCAAAATCTGTTTATGCCAATTCTTCATAAAATATTATTACACAAAAAAAACGCCAGGAAGACATCACTTACACTACTCTGAACTAATTCGATCCTCGGCTAAGCTGCACCAGCTTTGAAAGCTTAAAACTAATCAGAATTAAATACTATTCCATTTTAGAAAGACTTTGGCCAAATTGACACGTACACACACCGGTAACAACCTTTTTCTGAGTAGGCTAGAGAAGCGTTGGAAGTTTAAAACCGATTAGAAGAGGCATTCTCGAGGTATCGGATATAAACATCACTAATCAAACAACAGCTCTACCTGCTATTATGTTAGATAAAATGTTATCTAGCTGTTGAACGGCGCGACAGAGCTTCTGGAGAGCGAAACGTTGCCACAGTAAAATGTCGCATTACCTGTTAACAGTTTCACGAGTCATACGCAGAGTTACAGTGCACCAGCGTCCAGAATTTCAAGCAGATCGAGTGAGCCGTTCTCAGAGTATGAACGTATAGCCTCGGAGGAAGAAAACAATACGTAAAATCCCCAGTGGAAATAAACCACTTTGTCTGACTTTTTTGGGGGGTGTTATCTTAGGTAGTTTACACTATGTATAATAATTGTCCTTATGTGTATCTGTGCCTAAATAAACTTACAAACTATTTATAGGTAAACCTATGGAAAGACTACTTGAACCTTTGGAAAGATTACTTGAACCTATAGAAAAACTACTCGAACCTATGGAAAGACTACCTGAACCTTTGGAAAGATTACTTGAACCTATAGAAAAACTACTCGAACCTATGGAAAGACTACCTGAACCTTCGGGGACACGAAGTGAGGATTTTCTTTGACAAATTTCAAGGCATACCCAAACTACCGTAAGTTTAGCTCAACGGTAATAATCGCTATTAGAATTACGCAGATTATGCTGGCAATACACATCACCCTAACATTTTTCCCTGTTTTCATTCTGATCGTTTTGGCGTGAATACAATTCTTGGTTTACGAATTTTCTCTGAACTTTATGGTCTGTGACAATGCTATCAGACGTCGCCTTTCTTCTGCAGCACCAACGGCAAGCCATTCTGCGCTGAAATTATAGACGGGATATGAGCCATTGTAGGTGACTTATTAGACGGGGAGAAGGCATTCAAAACTCCCGTGTGGATAACCAGCACAGAAATCAGTGCTATAATGATGCTCTTTTGTTATCCGATAGAAAACTATTCAAGATGGCCGGGAAATGTTGTGAAGGCTGCTGCTGAAATAGTAAATAGAATCCTTAATAATAATTTTATTTATTTTCTGCAGTTTATAGGTGATAAAATGTTGTTAGGTACGAAAGAAGTGATTGTTGAACGTTCGTGGCATTAGTAGTTAATTTTCATGCGTGAATTTCGTAACATGAGAATAAAATCATAGGTTTGAAAAGTCTGCAAATTTACTGTTAACCTTATTTACGTAATAAATATTTTAGTTCTCATGAAAAGAGTTAAATCAAAGCTTCGAGACAAGCAGAAGACTGCAGATAGGAAACTCCCTCAAGCCACAGTCACTGTCAAGCAGATTCTGATTCTATCTCTTTACTCTTGCTTTTGCATGAAGGATTCTAATCCCTCTCCTTTTGGCGTCCATCTGGATTGTATTCTAATGCACCAGCAGCCAAGGTCGCTCGGCCGAGGAAGGACACGAAGTGCTCGAGGGCTGTCTGAAAAGGAGATTCTGAAGGTGATGTGTTTCCAATATGGATCCAGAGAGAGAGAAAGAGACCTTGACGGTAAAATGTTCGATGAGGTTCTCCAAGTAAGCCTTTAATGTCTTTCAACCGCAACGACCGCGAGATCAAAACCGACTCTCCACTTATGCACTTTTCGTACTCGCTGAGTGAACCGAGGACGGTCTGAGCAGCGCCATCTTCCCCGAGTCACAAACAAAAAAAGAAAGAGATCTATATCCTCCCCTTCCACAGATCTTGTTTTTTTTTTGATGTTTTGCCCCAGGACTGAGACCACGTCAGTGCCGGGTCTAAAATTTCAGTTTCCTCCTCTCGGCATTTCAGTGACGGTCCTTCCCGAAGCGGAAATAGTATAAACATCGGTGGAAAACTGATTTTGGAAAGGGACTCTCTTCTCTAAATCCTCACGGTGAAAGTCCTACTTTAGGAGGACCAACACAAATATCATGGATTTTTTTTTTTTTTGGGGGGGGGAGGGGAGGTTAAGGGTCATACCACAGCGCAAATATTTCTCAAAATGGACACTCAACTTGTTCACATTAATGGAATATTAACTCAATGCATAGAGTGTAACGCAGTTACTAGCGGAGTGACTAGTTAACTGCGACTAGTTAACCATTTAACAGTAACTAGTTAACAGTGAGAATAGTTTATTCTGCTACAACTAGTTAACTGTGTGATGGCTAGTTAACTTTGTGGTGATTAGCTGTGTAGTGACTGGCTAATTGTTGGGTGATTAGTTAACTGCGAGGTAAATAGTCGACTGCTGGGTGACTAACAGTGACGGGTTTACTGTGCTGTGACTAGTTAATTCTAGGGTGGCCGGTTAACTTTGTGAAGGCTGGTTAACTGAGAGGAGAGCAGTTAACTGCGGTGTCCGTGAGGTGCGTGGCATCCGTGAGGTGCGTGGCATCCGTGAGGTGCATGGCGTCCGTGGGAAGACCTCAGCAACACCACACGCAATACTTATCAAATATTCACTTCAGTGTCTAAGATGGATTACTGTGGCCTTGTCTCCGTGAGGAACACGAGAGAGAGAGAGAGAGAGAGAGAGAGAGACAGACAGACAGAGAGAGAGACAGACAGACAGACAGACAGACAGACAGATAGACAGAGAGTGAGGAGCAGAATAACATCAGCAAAATAAAGTCAGATGACCAAATGAAATCGCTGGCAAACGGATGGCTCCATCGTCATCCTGTTCCCTCTTTGTATGTCTATAACAAAAAGGGTTTCCAATGAGCTGATGTCTGTAACAGATCTTAGCAGCTTGTGAATAATGTTAGGAATCTTAAGAACCTTAACCTGACCTAGTATAACCCTGTGTAAAGAGAGAGAGAGAGAGAGAGAGAGAGAGAGAAGAGAGAGAGGAAGAACTTGGACCAGGTCGTTCTCAAGGCGTGTTACTGAGACCAACATCAATCGATCTACGTTTTAATAACACCTCAGCACCCGGAGGGTGTCGCTGCCAACAGATATTGGGAAGGGAAAGCGATATCAAGCAGTAATCTCAGGGGATAGAAGCTTATGATGCGCGCTGAGTTTACTTACTCAATTTCCGTCCCAGATGGATGGTAGCAGAGGCACCTACCACTGGAACCAACGGAAATGACTTCCAGATTTTATAGGTCCCGTAATATGGGAGAGGAAGAATTAGGAGGGAGTAAGTTTTCTTTTTTTTTGTTTGTATATTTCTCTTCCCGAAATTTAAATCTGTGTTGGTTATTTTGCGTAAGGAATAGTGAAGGCCCTTTCCACTGTCCGCCTGTCTTGTCACGGTCTCTGATCAGGCAGGTTGTTAGTAATGCAAACAATTCATGTCACTGTCAAAGACGGCTTCTGATTATTATTATTATAATCAAGGGGGAAGCACTAAACCCATAGGATTATACAGTGCTTGGGGGAGGGATGGAAGGTATTCAGGTTTAACTTAGGGAACTGGAGCACAGATCCAGTTCCCTAGATCAAGAGCCCCTCACCAGCATCAAGGAACCTTCCTTGAGGGGTGACGGGTTCTGAGAAGTTCCAGGTCTTGAAAAATCATAGAAAACTACAAGTTCGGGAAATGTACTCGTCACATGACAGCCTCCGGTCGTACCTGCCTCTCCGAAACTGAATTTTCAGTGGATGTTTACTGTCGTACAGTTGTGCTTGTAAAGCGGAAGTAGTGAAATTTAAGGCAGATGGACTGTCTATGTGTTGTCTCACCTTACTGTTACGACGGTGTTAAAGTCTCTGTCCTCCTGGACATGGCCGGGTTCGCTCACACATAATTTCGTTGGTTCTACAGTACTTATCTCCTAAATTTTTCTGTTGTTCTCTCTGTGTTGTGAAATTCTTAGTTCATCGACGGGTAGTGGGGGGGGGATTACAATACATACCTCGCTGGTATATGGCTAAACCTGGAGGATTTCTGTGAAACTCTGACTGAAGCGCAGTTTGTCAGATAAAAGATAGGTAATGGTATGAGATATGGAAACGATGACTTGATAAAGCTCTGTGCAGAGTAAAGCATGACTTGATAAAGCTCTGCAGAGTTAAGCATGACTTGATAAAGCTCTGTGCAGAGTAAAGCATGACTTGATAAAGCTCTACACAGAGTGAAACAAGACTTGATGAAGCTCTACACAAAGTGAAACATGACTTGATAAAGCTCTACACAGAGTGAAACAAGACTTGATAAAGCTCTACACAGAGTGAAACAAGACTTGATAAAGCTCTACACAGAGTGAAACAAGACTTGATAAAGCTCTACACAGAGTGAAACATGACTTGATAAAGATTTACACACAGAAAACCTTTGCCCCAATAAATCCCTGTTGTTTTTCCTTGAAACGAGTATATTTTTGTTTCAACATAGCCGGGAGTGCGTCATTTAGATCAACGATGATTAATAAAATATACTAATAAAAAAGGCAAAATGCAAATGGTTTTATCGTGAAAATGGCTCGACGAATTACTACCAGAGGCAGCTAGCCTCCAGGTACGTCTCTCCCTCTTTAATTCTTCCCAGAAGCGTTCCTTACTTAGTCCAGACTTACCAGTTCGTTGTCCTGCTGATGACAATACCTGACTCCTCTTCCTCTTCCTCCTCCCAGTCCCCAGAGGAAAATGCACGGAAGAGAGGAGAAAAAAGGTGAAAAGCACATATTCGAGGGCTGGGAGTACACAAGACTGGAAGTAATGTAAAGTACACAACGCTGGGAGTGATGTGAAGTACACAACGCTGGGAGTGATGTGAAGTACACAACGCTGGGAGTGATGTGAAGTACACAACACTGGGAGTGATGTGAAGTACACAAGATTGAGTACACTGATATATATCCGTGCGCCATGCAGAAACAAGCGGGTATGTACAGAGAAACATCACAGTCAGCAGAATTCAAAACCATGTCAGGGTAGACTGGCAAGGTTCCGCAAGTGAAACTCAAGACCACTCGGCCACAGACTCCTCAAAAGCATCCATGTATATATATACACATATATACATGGAGTCGAATCTTACCTATTCCCAAAGTTACTGCATATGCCGTTAAATTATTTTTAAACCATCTGCGGGTAGATGCAAATCTGAAAACCAACTCATCATTTCCTGCCTCTACCTAAGATTATTCCCTCGTCATGAATGCAAATAAAAATAAGTAATTTAAAATGAAATTAAAAGTTCATTCGGCTGATGGTTTCAATCAGACTTCCCCATTGAACAGATTCTAAAATTTATCCTTCATGAATTTCACCTTTCACTTTGGGAAGTGAAACAACGAAGCTTAATTGAACTTACTAACAGTGACAGACTTTCAGTAATGTCCAATTTAGTCTCGAAGCTCCTATATATTTTCATTTGAAAAGGCATTTGGAGTACAGGTTGACGAGTCTCTCCGGTGTGTGCTGCTGAGGTCAACACCTTCCCAGCTGCCTGGTCCCAGATCAGCCATATAGGTTAGGTTACCGAGAATAAATGATTGTATTTATCCGCTATGGGTGCGATAATGAGTTTACTAGTGTGCAGTAAACAGAAATTGCATCTTCAGCAGCAGCAGCAGCAGCAGCAACAGCAGCAGCAGCAGCAGCAACAACAACAAGAGCAGCAGCAGGAGGTTTTCCAGTGAGTCTGTGTACTCGTGCTCATAACTAGTAAACAAGACGTTTGTGGTGAGTATAAACAGTTGATATAATAGCATCTAACTGTCTTTGTATTTACTTTAAAACGTTAATTTAGAATTATGTGAAATAAATGGAAAATGCAAATAATACTAACAACCGCAGGTCAAGTATTCCCTCGCTCGTACACACACCACACACACACACACACACACACACACACACACACACACACACACACACACACACACACACACACACACACACACACACACACACACACAAGCTGTCATGACGAAAATACAGTTTCGTAATCATTCAACAGGAAGCCAGAGCGCAGGACTTTCATACTACACTGAAGAAATACACCAAGACATGACAACCGGTTTTTCCTGCTTTAGAGAGTTACGTGATTAACAGATTATTCATTTCTAGACTTATGTCTCATTTTGTACATCTCTCTCATTAATCTTCACTCTAATATTATTTAGAGAAACATTAAATACGGAAAATGTATTCATGATTCCTTGTAGGGTTGTGTAATACCTGGGGAAAGAGCGGCAATCTGGTTTGATCCAAGGGGAGTGGAGGGCTAATTCCTTGGATCAAGAGCATGAAGGCACAGCCTCAGAGGTGCTGATCTTTCCTCTTGTCAACTTGCCACACACACACTCGTCCCAGACCTCCATTAATTTATACCAGTCTTCCATTTCTGTAATTTGAAATTACAGTCGAAAAAAATAATCCTTAAAATTAATATTGTGATGTAACTTCCAGATGAACTTAAATTAGTCGTGTTCTCGCGAAATGCTTCATTACTACTAATAAAAACAGCTGAGTTTTATTTTTCAATCTTTCCAGGTAAGAAGATGCAATCACCGCGCCGCTCGTTACCTGGAGATCGCTGCTCGAACTGGAAAAGTCTTCTGCAAAGGTGAGAATAGGTTACGAGTTATTTTGAAGGGGGTGACAGGGTGTAGGGGTGTCAGGGTGTGTAGGGGTGACAGGGAATGCGTGAGTGACAGGGCGTGTGTGGGTGACAGGGTACGTGTGGGTGACAGGGTATGTGTGGGTGGCAGAATGTATGTGGGTGGGAGGGAATATAGCCGGCAGGGTGTGATTTGCAACGTGAATGCTGCTCAGTGCTAAGAGTCAGTGTCTGTGTCCTCGTCAAAGCTGATATTCATCTCCCGACTCGGATGAAATGAAAGATTTTAGCTGATGTGGTAATGAAAAGAGAGACTGGAGCAGCAAATGTATTGAAGGCGATGCTAATAACGCTGGTAAGGCAGGATTTTACTAAGGCAGATTTTACTACGGCAGATTTTGGAAAGTGAGAATCAGCTGAAATAAGAGACGGTAAGTAAAATTTGAACATTTAGTGACAGTGAGAAAACTGAGAATTATTATTCTCAGTTTTCTCACTGATGAGAAATAAAGTTAGATCTCTGGGTAGAGAAAAAGCGCTGTGACTTTTAGAGATTATCAATTACCCAGTCAATATAACATCAGAAATAGCAGTAATAACGGGGGAAGAATAAAAAAGAAATGGAAATACGGATTAGAAAGTAATATATCAACTGCATTCGGAATTACAAAATGAAATATTTTATATTACCGAAATAATTTCGAAAATTTGACTCTCAGCTGAAGGGAATATTCTTCCTTCCAGAAGATGACATTAACTTTGTGAATAAATATTAAGTATTTATATTTATCAGGAAAGTACATTAGTTATTAATATAAATTAACAGTTTATGTCTTACAAAAACCGATAATTACAAGAAAAAGTGTTCACAGAAGACTAAGAATGTATAATGAGTGAGATTGTGAATACAATGACTTACGCGTTTAGCATCATTTTATTGCTACATTTCACCCTAGGTAGTAAATAGTTGCAAAGTTTCGGTAACGAAACGTGTTTTATACTCTTAATGGCTTTGTAATACATATTTTTTTGTAATTCTTTACAGGATATCTGACAAATACAGCCACCTAACAAACACAATGAATCTTCTACGATTCTAACCCAGTGCAGTGACTCAGCAGGAATACAGAACCCTAGCTACGCCAGTGCCATCACTGTATGGGAGACTTGCTGCTCCAGCACCAACTCCAGCACTGGCCTACAAACAGTCAAGTTGGGATGGCCCCATCGCTGATAAGGTGCTTGCCAACATGCTTAGGGCTGTAACATCAGACAAGGAGATTGTCCACCTCCAAGCTGTAAGTGCACCTCACTCCGGGGACTTCCTCCAAACAGTTCCCATATCGGCAATGGGAGCACGACTCGACCCTAAGACCCTCCGTATTGCAGCGGCTCTGCTCCTTGCTGCCCCAATTCACACGGAATATACGTGTGTTTGTGGCGATGCGCAAGCCGACCAATATGGTCTACATGGTCTTAACTGTTCCAAAACCAAGGGCTGGCATGCAAGACACAATGAGGTTAACTACATCATAAAGTCAGATGCCCAGCTGAGAGGAAGCCCCGAACACTAGCAGCCAACAATACCCACAACCCAGTAAACTGCCCCGACGGGATCACCATCTATCCTTGGAAGAATGGCAAGCTCTTAGCATGGGACTATACCTGTGTGTCGACTACATCCATCACAGTGTGGGGAGACAGGGAGGAGCTGCTGACCACAGGGAGGAGTACAAGATCAGCAAGTACAGGGACATAAGCCAACAGTATCAAATTGTCCCAGTGGGATCAGAGACCTTGGGATCATGGGGAAAAAATGCCACACGTTTCCTTAAAGAATTGGGTTCCAGACTCATCGACACCACCAGGGACCCAAGGGCAGAGACTTTCATGTTCCAGCGCCTCAGCGCCTCAGCGCCATCCAGAGGGGAGATGCATGCTGCATACTGGGCTCAAGTCCGGCTTCAGAGGAGCTGGAGGAGATTCATAATCTTTTATATATTGTACCAATGTACTCACGTTTGTTTTCTGTCAATGTATTCTGTCTATTAGTAAAGTTAACATAAAATATAAACTATAGGGAGTTGTAGGCGAAGAAAATATTCAAACAGCTCCGGGGAAAACCTTGAGTTTTCCATGAGGTACGTTTATTGTCTTCTCTGAGGATGAGGGTCCCCATTCCAGCTATAGAGGTGGTACCTCCTATATATATATATATAATTATATATATATATATATATATATATATATATATATATATATATATATATAATATATATATATATATATATGCAATAAGATCACAGTAAACAGGTGATTTCAAAATATGCAAAACAACCACTCTGAAAGAATAGAGAAATTCCAAGCGCTTTCGTGACTACTCACATTATCAAGGAACTATGAAAGTGAAGCATCCAAGGAAGCTATATAAGGGGTCCGACCAGCACCTCACTATCAGATCCCACAACGGTTAAACACGTGACGCGCGACGAGCCAACTTGGATAGGTCCTTTGCACAACTCACCCCCAAGCTATTCTACCCAAGAAAATTAAAAAATTATTTGTCCAGTGTATTATTAAATTCTTCCCAAATTCTATTAATTATAAGAACATAAGAACATAAGAACATAAGAACATAAGAACGAAGGAACACTGCAGAAGGCCTACTGGCCCATGCGAGGCAGGTCCAAGTCCCTACCGGCTTAAGCCAATGCACCCAACCTAGTCAGGTCAGGTCACATTGACTCAAGGGAGGAACACGGCAACCGACCCGTTAGCACAAGCTATCAGGTCTAACTCACACCCACCCACATCTACTCATGTATTTATCCAACCTATTTTTAAAGCTACACAACGTTCTGGCCTCTATAACGGTACTTGGGAGTTTGTTCCACTCATCCACAACTCTATTACCAAACCAGTACTTTCCTATATCCCTCCTGAATCTGAATTTTTCCAACTTAATAATGAATGAATGAATCTAATTTATATAAACCATAGGAAATATTCATATTATTTTCAAAACTGCTTTTTATGAAACAAGATTCAATTATATTCCTGTCGACCATGGACTTGCTTGATACTACTTTCTCAACTTTTTGAAAATCAATTGGATGGTTAAAATCTCTTACATGAATAAATAGAGCATTGGAATCTTGTCCAGTTCTAATGCTATATTTATGTTGTTTTAATCTTAGTTCGAGATTTTTACCAGTTTGACCGTAATAAACTTTATCGCAAATTTTACAAGGAATCTTATAGACACATCCATCAGCATTTTGGGGGGAATTCTTTATCATATATATATATATTATATATATATATATATATATATATATATATATATATATATATATATATATATTATATATATATATATATATATATATATATATATATATAATATATATAGATATATATATATAGGGAGGTACCACACACACACACACACACACACTATATATATATATATATATAATATTATATATAATATATATATATATATATATATATATATTTATATATATATATATATATATATATATATATATATATATATATATATATATATATTTATATATATATATATATATATATATAATATATATATATATATATGAGGTCGAGTATTTTGCAAGTGTAAATACAGAATCATTAAAAGGAGGGAACACCTGACACAGGTGTCGTGGAGGCTCACCCTGAGCAGGTGTGCATAGTACACCTTCTCCCTCACTACAACACCTGACTTACACCCTCACTACACGATTAATAATAGTTATAACCATAATATTTGAATAATTTGCATTCATGTTAAGTGTAGAGGCGAAGCTATCATTCTCAAGGCGTGTAGATGACATCTGTCTGGCGTACTTCAGCTAGGATGTTACTGAGGCTCGATCCTCCGTCCTATAACTGCTATCCTTTTATCGGGTCGAGACGAGTACTAATGGTGTTCCATTTCTGTCGTGTTTACAAATTGGAAGCAATAAATTTCCAGACGTTAGCCAACCAAACTAGTATATATATATATATATATATATATATATATATATATAATATATATATATATATATAATATATATATATATATATATATATATATATATATATATATATAATCATCCGCTTAAGTCATTACCTATAATTTTCACTTTTTAGGAAACATTTCGCATATAATCCTTATTTATATATAATTGCATCTACGGAATAATCGCTAAAGATTATTAAAGTAATAACTTGCATTTGTCTTTAATCTTACAGTAAAAATTAAGAGACAGGATAAGCAAAATAAAGATAATCCAAGATATAAAAAAAAATTATGAGTGGAGTTCATTCGATCTATTTTACAAAATTATTTAAAGTTATCTTACAAAGTGGAAGGTGTGAATTAGTGATGAGTTGTGTAAATGATAATTTACCAATATTTGTGAGGGTAAAGAAACTTGAATGTTATTTTACATGCTGTAATGTGTTAATGCCTTGTCTGATTGGCTTCAAACTTTCGATATTTAAATGCACAAGAAACTTGTGCCATATTGAGGCAGATGAGGCTGAGGTGATAGAACACGGGGATACGTTTCTTGGACCGTTTAGCGACCAGTTTTTTCCTCGTTCCCGAGAATAAAGTCACGCACATTGTTCTGTTGTTAATATTAGCAGACAAAAGAGGATTAACCAAGAGCTTCCTATTTTTAGAGCTCCGTTTTTCATAGTGTTTTTACCTAAAACGTTTCACTTTCACTCGCTTTGTTGACACTGTTGGAGGAGGTCAAACACAGAGTGCAACCCTCAGTGTGGCGTCACACGCAAATCTCTTGAGTGTAAATGTCAACACTGTCTTTTTGGGAGACTACGCTCTCCCGCTTTTAATAATAATAATAATAATAATAATAATAATAATAATAATAATAATAATAATAATAATAATAATATAATAATAATAATAATAATAATAATATTATTATTATTATTATTATTATTATTATTATTATTATTATTATTATTATTATTATTTGTTATTATTACTGTTTAATAATAATAATAATAATAATATATAAGCATTAGCACCATCTTTTTCAACTTGTTCCAGACTGTTATAACTCAGAATATCTCAATAATTTAACCTGACGAAGCCCTGTCACTACAAAACTTCCTAATTTTCCCAAGTTTTGGCAAGGAAATAAGAAAATCTAAGATATCATGACCTCTTACGGTCTTACCCCAACCAAGATATCGTTGTAGTTTCAGTCTTTTTACGATATCTTGACCTCTTACCACAGCAATGATATCGCTGTAATTTTAAACTTAAACAGAGGGTATATTTGTCTGTGCAAATTATAATTATGTTTTATGGTATTTTACTCGGGACATGAAAGTGATTTATTTGCTAACACGGGTCAAAAGGGAGTAAATATGGTTATCTGTGTAAATATTATGACAGAAATTCACTTCACCAGGAAAGAGGAGAATGATAGCAAAATTGGGAAGAGGTGAAGGTGACTCTTCTACAAGTTTATCAACACTTGTTGTAGAAAGATACATGAGCAAACATGTTTCGGTTCCAGGACCGAAACGTTTTCCAATAAATATTTCCTAGTGTTTCCTAGTGTTTGCTTAACTGTTGATGGTAATACCATTAACATTTGTCACGCTCACATGGTAGGGCCTTTAGCTCACAATCGAAGGAACTGGGTTCAATCCTGAGCGGAGGTGAGAAGTCTGGGCAAGTCTTCTAACACCTACATCCCCTGTTACCTAACTGTAAATAGATACCTGGGTAATAGCCGTCTGGTATGGGAGGCATCCTGGGGTTTGATATAAGGTTTGTAGATGAATGGTTCAGAGAACCGACATGTTGATAAATTAGACACATGTGCAACTCTTGGGTATCTTTATTGAGGAAACGTTTCGCCACACAGTGGCTTCATCAGTTTGGGTTCGATAAGAACTTGCCTTGCTTGGGCCAGTAGGCCTGCTGCAGTGTTCCTCCATTCTTGTGTTGAATAAGCCACTCTGCTTGGCTGTTTTGGGCTATCTGTGCTTATGCTGGGTTGTCCTGGGTTATTAACATCCCAGGTATTAATAATTCTAATGAATTCCATCGTCTGGATGAAGGCCCTGGCAGTGTGATATACCAGGGTCAGCGGGTGGCAGTAGTGCCAAGTGCTGAGGGTCAGCATAAGACTGACAAATTTACTGACTTTCTTCAATAAAACATTTGAGGCAGTAGACAGTGATAAAGAATATAATGTTGTTTATATGGATTTCAGTAAAGCCTTTGATAGAGTACCTCACTAAAGGACCTGCCTAGTATGGGCCAACAGGCCTGCTGCAGTGTTCCTCCTTTCTTATGTTCTTATGTTCTTAAGAAAAGTGGCAGCTCATGGTATAGGATGTAAGGTTCTAGCATGGCTAGAGGTATGGCTTACAATAGAAAGCAGAGAGTTTCCATTAATGGGGTCAAATCTGAATGGGGACTTGTCACTAGTGGCGTTCTACAAGGATCAGTTTTAGACCTATTGTTGTTCATAATTTACATTAATGACCTCGATGAAGGAATTACAAGTGACATGAGCAAATTTGCTAATGATACAAAGATAGATCGTATGATTCATTCTGAGGAGGATACCAATGAACTCCAGGAGGATTTGGACAAATTAATGTCTTGGTCTGAAAAATGGCAGATGAAGTTTAATGTGGTAATGAAAATAACCCTCGAAGTTATAAACTAGGTGAAGTAGAGCTTTATCATACAGTGTGTGAAAAGGACTTGGGAGTCATGGTAAGCAGAAATCTAAAGCCAAGACAGAAGTGCTTAAGTGTCCGCAATAAGGCTTACAGATTACTGGGACTTATTTCAAGAAGTGTAAGTAACAGGAGTCCAAAGGTTATTTTACAGCTCTATACATCACTAGTGAGGCCTCACTTGGATTATGCTGCTCAGGTTTGGTCTCCTTACTACAGGATGGATATAGATTCACTGGAGAACATACAGAGAAGAATGACTAAAATGATTTACTGTGTAAGGAACCTCCCGTATGAAGAATCTTCACTCTCTGAAGAGACGTAGAATGGGGGGAGAGATATCATCGAAGAGTATAAGTGGATGACGGGCATAAACGAAGATGATATTAATAAAATACTGAGGATATCGACTCTGGTAAGAACCAGGAATAACGGATTTGTGTTGGAAAAATTTGAATTTAGCAAGGACATAGGTAAGTACTGGTTTTCAAGCAGAGTGGTCGATGCGTGGAACAATCTTCCGAGTTGGGTGGTCGAGGCTAAGACCTTGGGTAGCTATAAGAAGAGATTGGACAAATATATGAGTGGGAGGGGCTGGGCTTGATTGGTGTCATGGGAACGGGAGTAAATTCTTGGGTAGCTTTGGGAAGGGGTGGTTCTGTTAAGGACCTGCCTTGTATGGGCAAGTAGGCCTTCTGCAATGTTCCTCCTGAGGTATTGAAAGCATACGTTTGGATAGCTCTGGGAGAAGGTTGGACAAATAGGTGGGAATGGTTGTCTTTTAGTAGGACTGGTCTTGTATTGGCCAGTTGGCATGCTGCAGTGTTCTTCCGTTCTAATGCGTCATTCCTTTCCATAAGATCTGTGTCTGTGGTGGCACTCGTTGGGATGCCAGGTGCAGATAGCACTGTGGCACCCCATAAGCCTCTCTAAAGCAAGTGAAAAATGACTTTCTAGCTACATCCCCTTCCATCCATCCTCACCATTTTCTTTTCTTCCTCTCCCCTTCTCTCTCTCTCTCTTTCTCTCTCTCTCTCTCTTTCTCTCTCTCTCTCTCTTTCTCTCTCTCTCTCCCTCCTTTTACCCTCATCGCCTGCCTCTCTTGCTCTTTTACTTCCTAAGTCACCGTTTTCTCACTCTTCCTTATACCTAATCTTTCTCTAATGTAACGTCCTTTGCACAAGACCAGCATCAAAACTTAAAGTATGAGACATGTTTTCGGATGTTCCTCTCTCTCTCTCTCTCTCTCTCTCTCTCTCTCTCCCTGTCCTTCTTCAACAATGTTACACCTCTTCCTTCCCTCCCATTTGTTCTCTGTGTCAGTAATCATAACCACGCATTAATCAGTTTTCCAAGGCAAGATAATGACGATGTTGTTGTAGTTACATTATTACTGCTGTTGTTGTTATTGTGGCAGTATTTCTATATTTAGAAATAAATAAAGCCACCATCAGTGTGCTCCTACTCTTTTCTATACGAGAGTTACACAGCGGAAACTAAGGTTACCTATTTATGACTTGGCAACAGTCCAGGATGGATCGAGACGTCATGAGGTTTCTCTCCTAAGTGTGAGTTTTTCCATCCACTGTACTGGGGTTTAAGTTGAAGACTGAGACACTTATGCAACATATGGGAATCTTTATTTAGGAAACGTTTCGTCACACAGTGGCTTCATCAGTCCAATACAAAGCAGAAAGGTGTAACGAGAGGAGGAGTGTGAGGTAATCAGTCCCTCAGCTTGGAGTCGATGTGTTCAGTCCATCAATCTTGTAGAAAGTACAGGACAGGGCTTATTTATTATAGTCAGGTGAGGCGAAGCAGGAGGAGGCGGGATCAGTGACTCAATCTTCAACTTGACGGTTTTTTAAACCACACACACACACACACACACACACACAGATGAGCCAGCAAGACTGGATCTTGTGTTCACCCTGAGCAGTTCAGACATCGAGGACATCACTTACGAGAGGCCCCTTGGAGCTAGCGATCATGTGGTTCTGAGTTTTGACTATATAGTAGAGTTACAAGTGGAGAAGGTAACAGGAACTGAAGGGGACAGGCCAAACTATAAAAGGGGGGACTACACAGGTATGAGAAACTTCCTGCAGGAGGTTCAGTGGGACAGAGAAATGGTAGGAAAATCAGTAAACGAGATGATGGAATACGTGGCAACAAAGTGCAAGGAGGCAGAGGAAAGTTTTGTTCCCAAGGGAAACAGAAATAATAGGAAGACCAAAACGAGTCCTTGGTTTACCCGAAGGTGTAGGGAGGCAAAAACTAAGTGCAACAGAGAAAGGAAAGGTACAGGAGGCATAGGACCCAGAAAACACAAGGAGATTAGTAGAAGAGCCAGAAACGAGTAATGCGCAGATAAGGAGGGAGGCCCAGCGACAGTAAGAAAAAAGACATAGAATCGAAAGTTCAAATCTGACCCGAAACTGCTGTTAGCCACATTAGGAGGAAGCAACAGTCAAGGACCAGGTGATAAGGCTGAGGAAAGAAGGTGGGGAAACTCACAAGAAACGATCAAGAGGTATGTGAGGAGCTCAACACGAGATTTAAGGAAGTATTTACAGTAGAGACAGGAAGGACTCTGGGGGGACAGACCAGATGGGGGACACCAACAAGGAATTACACCAACAAGTGTTGGACGGGCATACATACAGATGAGGAGGAGGTGAAGAAACTGCTAAGGGGACTCGATACCTCAAAGGCAAAAGGGGGCCGGACAACATCTCTCCATGGGTCCTTAGAGAGGGAGCAGATATGTTGTGCGTACCACTTACCACAATCTTCAAAACATCCCTGGAAACTGGGCAACTACCTGAGGTATGGAAGACGGCAAATGTAGTTCCCATTTTCAAAAAAGGAGACAGAAAAGAGGCACTAAACTATAGACCTTTTTGTCATTGAGTGTATAGTATGCAAAATTAGGAGAAGATTATCAGGAGGAGAGTGGTGGAGCACCGGAACGGAACAGGAGTATAAATGCCAACCAGCACGGATCACGGAAGGCAAATCCTGTGTCACAAACCTTCTGGAATTTTATGAAAAATAACAGAAGTAAGACAAGAGAGAGAGGGGTGGGTTGATTGCATCTTCTTGGACTGCAAGAAGGCCTTTGACACAGTTTTTCCCCACAAGAGATTAGTGCAGAAGTAGAGCACAGGCGCATATAACAGGAAGGGCACTGCAATGGATCAGAGAATAAACCCGACAGGGAGGCAACAACGAGTCATGGTACGTAATGATGTAAACACAGTGGGGACCTGTGACGAGCGGGGTCCCACAGGGGTCGGTCCAGGACCAGTGCTATTTTTGGTAATGTGAACGACATGACGGAAGGGTTAGACTCAGAAATGTCCTGTTTGCAGACGATGTGAAGTTAATGAGGAGAATTAAATCTGATGAGGACCAGGCAGGACTTCAAAGAGACCTGGACAGACTGGACACCTGGTCCAGCAATGGCTTCTCGAATTTAAACCTGCCAAAAAGCAAAGTCATGAAGAAAAGGGGAAGGCACAGAAGGGCCACAGACAGAGTATAGGCTAGTGGCCAAAGACTGCAAACCTCACTCAAGGAGAAAGATCTTGGGGTTGAGTATAAACCGAGCATGTCTCCGGAAGCACACATCAATCAGATAACTGCTGCAGCATATGGGCGCCTGGCAAACCTGAGAACAGCATTCCGACACCCTTTGTAAGGAATCATTCAAGACACTGTACACCGTGTAGTCCCGGCCCATACTGCAGTATGCAGCACCTGTTTGGAACCCGCACTTGATAAAGCACGTCAAGAAACTAGAGAAAGTACAAAGGTTTGCAACAAGGTTAGTTCCAGAGCTAAGGGGAATGTCCTATGAAGAAAGATTAAGGGAAATCGCCTGACGACACTGAGAGACAGAGGGTCAGGGAGACATGATAACGACAT
>NC_069466.1:28948469-28968469 GCF_026875155.1 Cherax quadricarinatus | reverse complement strand
CCACCTCAGTACTACTGTTAAAGGTTGAGGGACTGACCACCTCAGTACTACTACTAAAGGTTGAGGGACTGACCACTTCAGTACTACTACTAAAGGTTGAGGGACTGACCACTTCAGTACTACTACTAAAGGTTGAGGGACTGACCACCTTAGTACTACTACTAAAGGTTGAGGGACTGACCACTTCAGTACTACTACTAAAGGTTGAGGGACTGACCACCTCAGTACTACTACTAAAGTTTGAGGGACTGCCCACCTCAGTACTACTGCTAAAGGTTCAGGGACTGACCACCTCAGTACTACTACTAAAGTTTGAGGGACTGCCCACCTCAGTACTACTACTAAAGGTTGAGGGACTGACCACCTCAGTACTACTACTAAAGGTTGAGGGACTGACCACCTCAGTACTACTACTAAAGGTTGAGGGACTGACCACCTCAGTACTACTGCTAAAGGTTGAGGGACTGACCGCCTCAGTGCTACTACTAAAGGTTGAGGGACTGACCACCTCAGTACTACTACTAAAGGTTGAGGGACTGACCACCTCAGTACTACTACTAAAGGTTGAGGGACTGACCACCTCAGTACTATTACTAAAGGTTGAGGGACTGACCACCTCAGTACTACTACTAAAGGTTGAGGGACTGACCACTTCAGTACTACTACTAAAGGTTGAGGGACTGACCACCTCAGTACTACTACTAAAGGTTGAGGGACTGACCACTTCAGTACTACTACTAAAGGTTGAGGGACTGACCACCTCAGTACTACTACTAAAGGTTGAGGGACTGACCACCTCAGTACTACTACTAAAGGTTGAGGGACTGACCACTCAGTACTACTACTAAAGGTTGAGGGACTGACCACCTCAGTACTACTGCTAAAGGTTGAGGGACTGACCGCCTCAGTGCTACTACAAGTTGAGGGACTGACCACCTCAGTACTACTACTAAAGGTTGAGGGACTGACACCTCAGTACTACTACTAAGGTTGAGGGATGACCACCTCAGTACTACTACTAAAGGTGAGGGACTGACCACCTCAGTACTACTACTAAAGGTTGAGGGATGACCACTTCAGTACTACTACTAAAGGTTGAGGGACTGACCACCTCAGTACTATACTAAAGTTGAGGGACGACCATTCAGTACTACTACTAAAGGTTGAGGGACTGACCACCTCAGTACTACTACTAAAGGTTGAGGTCTGACCACCTCAGTACTACTACTAAAGGTTGAGGGACTGACCACATCAGTACTACTACTAAAGGTTGAGGGACTGACCACTTCAGTACTACTACTAAAGGTTGAGCGACTGACACCTCAGTACTACTACTAAAGGTTGAGGACTGACCACCTCAGTACTACTACTAAAGGTTGAGGGACTGACCACCTCAGTACTACTACTAAAGGTTGAGGGACTGACCACCTCAGTGCTACTACTAAAGGTTGAGGACTGACCATCTTAGTACTACCTACTAAAGGTTGAGGGACTGACCACCTCAGTACTACTACTAAAGGTTGAGGGACTGACCATCTTAGTACTACTACTAAAGGTTGAGGGACTGACACCTCAGTACTACTACTAAAGGTTGAGGGACTGACCACCTCAGTACTACTACTAAAGGTTGAGGGACTGGACCACCTCAGTGCTACTACTAAAGGTTGAGGACTGACCATCTTAGTACTACTACTAAAGGTTGAGGGACTGACCACCTCAGTGCTACTACTAAAGGTTGAGGGACTGACCATCTTAGTACTACTACTAAAAGGTTGAGGGACTGACCACCTCAGTACTACTACTAAAGGTTGAGGGACTGACCATCTTAGTACTACTACTAAAGTTGAGGACTGACCACCTCAGTACTACTACTAAAGGTGAGGGACTGACCACCTCAGTACTAACTACTAAAGGTTGAGGGACTGACCACCTCAGTACTACTACTAAAGGTTGAGGGACTGACCACCTCAGTGCTACTACTAAAGGTTGAGGGACTGACCATCTTAGTACTACTACTAAAGGTTGAGGGACTGACCACCTCAGTACTACTACTAAAGGTTGAGGGACTGACCACCTCAGTACTACTACTAAAGGTTGAGGGACTGACCACCTCAGTACTACTACTAAAGGTTGAGGGACTGACCACCTCAGTACTACTACTAAAGGTTGAGGGACTGACCACCTCAGTACTACTACTAAAGGTTGAGGGACTGACCACCTCAGTACTACTGCTAAAGGTTGAGGGACTGACCGCCTCAGTGCTACTACTAAAGGTTGAGGGACTGACCACCTCAGTACTACTACTAAAGGTTGAGGGACTGACCACCTCAGTACTACTACTAAAGGTTGAGGGACTGACCACCTCAGTACTACTACTAAAGGTTGAGGGACTGACCACCTCAGTACTACTACTAAAGGTTGACGGACTGACCACTTCAGTACTACTACTAAAGGTTGAGGGACTGACCACCTCAGTACTACTGCTAAAGGTTGAGGGACTGACCACTTCAGTACTACTACTAAAGGTTGAGGGACTGACCACCTCAGTACTACTACTAAAGGTTGAGGGACTGACCACCTCAGTACTACTACTAAAGGTTGAGGGACTGACCACCTCAGTACTACTACTAAAGGTTGAGGGACTGACCACTTCAGTACTACTACTAAAGGTTGAGCGACTGACCACCTCAGTACTACTACTAAAGGTTGAGGGACTGACCACCTCAGTACTACTACTAAAAGGTTGAGGGACTGACCACCTCAGTACTACTACTAAAGGTTGAGGGACTGACCACCTCAGTGCTACTACTAAAGGTTGAGGGACTGACCACCTCAGTACTACTACTAAAGGTTGAGGGACTGACCACCTCAGTACTACTACTAAAGGTTGAGGGACTGACCATCTTAGTACTACTACTAAAGGTTGAGGGACTGACCACCTCAGTACTACTACTAAAGGTTGAGGACTGACCACCTCAGTACTACTACTAACGGTTGAGGACTGACCACCTCAGTGCTACTACTAAAGGTTGAGGGACTGACCATCTTAGTACTACTACTAAAGGTGAGGGACTGACCACCTCAGTGCTACTACTAAAGGTTGAGGGACTGACCATCTTAGTACTACTACTAAAGGTTGAGGACTGACCACCTCAGTACTACTACTAAAGGTTGAGGGACTGACCATCTTAGTACTACTACTAAAGGTTGAGGACTGACCACCTCAGTACTACTACTAAAGGTTGAGGGACTGACCACCTCAGTACTACTACTAAAGGTTGAGGGACTGACCACCTCAGTACTACTATAAAGGTTGAGGGACTGACACCACCTCAGTGCTACTACTAAAGGTTGAGGGACTGACCATCTTAGTACTACTACTAAAGGTTGAGGGACTGACCACCTCAGTACTACTACTAAAGGTTGAGGGACTGACCACCTCAGTACTACTACTAAAGGTTGAGGGACTGACCACCTCAGTGCTACTACTAAAGGTTGAGGGACTGACCATCTTAGTACTACTACTAAAGGTTGAGGGACTGACCACCTCAGTGCTACTACTAAAGGTTGAGGGACTGACCATCTTAGTACTACTACTAAAGGTTTGAGGGACTGACCACCTCAGTACTACTACTAAAGGTTGAGGGACTGACCATCTTAGTACTACTACTAAAGGTTGAGGGACTGACCACCTCAGTACTACTACTAAAGGTTGAGGGACTGACCACCTCAGTACTACTACTAAAGGTTGAGGGACTGACCATCTCAGTACTACTACTAAAGGTTGAGGGACTGACCACCTCAGTGCTACTACTAAAGGTTGAGGGACTGACCATCTTAGTACTACTACTAAAGGTTGAGGGACTGACCACCTCAGTACTACTACTAAAGGTTGAGGGACTGACCACCTCAGTACTACTACTAAAGGTTGAGGGACTGACCACCTCAGTGCTACTACTAAAGGTGAGGGACTGACCATCTTAGTACTACTACTAAAGGTTGAGGGAATGACCACCTCAGTGCTACTACTAAAGGTTGAGGGACTGACCATCTTAGTACTACTACTAAAGGTTGAGGGACTGACAACCTCAGTACTACTACTAAAGGTTGAGGGACTGACCATCTTAGTACTACTACTAAAGGTTGAGGGACTGACCACCTCAGTACTACTACTAAAGGTTGAGGGACTGACCACCTCAGTACTACTACTAAAGGTTGAGGGACTGACCACCTCAGTACTACTACTAAAGGTTGAGGGACTGACCATCTCAGTGCTACTACTAAAGGTTGAGGGACTGACCATCTTAGTACTACTACTAAAGGTTGAGGGACTGACCACCTCGTACTACTACTAAAGGTTGAGGGACTGACCATCTTAGTACTACTACTAAAGGTTGAGGGACTGACCACCTCAGTACTACTACTAAAGGTTGAGGGACTGACCACCTCAGTGCTACTATTAAAGGTTGAGGACTGACCACCTCAGTACTACTACTAAAGGTTGAGGGACTGACCATCTTAGATACTACTACTAAAGGTTGAGGGACTGACCACCTCAGTACTACTACTAAAGTTGAGGACTGACCACCTCAGTACTACTACTAAAGGTTGAGGGACTGACCACCTCAGTACTACTACTAAAGGTTGAGGGACTGACCACCTCAGTGCTACTACTAAAGGTTGAGGGACTGACCATCTTAGTACTACTACTAAAGGTTGAGGGACTGACCACCTCAGTACTACTACTAAAGGTTGAGGGACTGCCACCTCAGTACTACTACTAAAGGTTGAGGACTGACCACCTCAGTACTACTACTAAGGTTGAGGGACTGACCACCTCAGTACTACTACTAAAGGTGAGGGACTGACCACCTCAGTACTACTACTAAAGGTTGAGGGACTGACCACCTCAGTACATACTGCTAAAGGTTGAGGGACTGACCGCCTCAGTGCTACTACTAAAGGTTGAGGGACTGACCACCTCAGTACTACTACTAAAGGTTGAGGGACTGACCACCTCAGTACTACTACTAAAGGTTGAGGGACTGACCACACTCAGTTACTACTACTAAAGGTTGAGGGACTGACCACCTCAGTACTACTACTAAAGGTTGACGGACTGACCACTTCAGTACTACTACTAAGGTTGAGGGACTGACCACCTCAGTACTACTGCTAAAGGTTGAGGGACTGACCACTTCAGTACTACTACTAAAGGTTGAGGGACTGACCACCTCAGTACTACTACTAAAGGTTGAGGGACTGACCACCTCAGTACTACTACTAAAGGTTGAGGGGACTGACCACCTCAGTACTACTACTAAAGGTTGAGGACTGACCACTTCAGTACTACTACTAAAGGTTGAGCGACTGACCACCTCAGTACTACTACTAAAGGTTGAGGGACTGACCACCTCAGTACTACTACTAAAGGTTGAGGGACTGACCACTCAGTACTACTACTAAAGGTTGAGGGACTGACCACCTCAGTGCTACTACTAAAGGTTGAGGGACTGACCACCTCAGTACTACTACTAAAGGTTGAGGGACTGACCACCTCAGTACTACTACTAAAGGTTGAGGGACTGACCATCTTAGTACTACTACTAAAGGTTGAGGGACTGACCACCTCAGTACTACTACTAAAGGTTGAGGGACTGACCACCTCAGTACTACTACTAACGGTTGAGGGACTGACCACCTCAGTGCTACTACTAAAGGTTGAGGGACTGACCATCTTAGTACTACTACTAAAGGTTGAGGGACTGACCACCTCAGTGCTACTACTAAAGGTTGAGGGACTGACCATCTTAGTACTACTACTAAAGGTTGAGGGACTGACCACCTCAGTACTACTACTAAAGGTTGAGGGACTGACCATCTTAGTACTACTACTAAAGTTGAGGGACTGACACCTCAGTACTACTACTAAAGGTTGAGGGACGACCACCTCAGTACTACTACTAAAGGTTGAGGGACTGACCACCTCAGTACTACTACTAAAGGTTGAGGGACTGACCACCTCAGTGCTACTACTAAAGGTTGAGGGACTGACCATCTTAGTACTACTACTAAAGGTTGAGGGACTGACCACCTCAGTACTACTACTAAAGGTTGAGGGACTGACCACCTCAGTACTACTACTAAAGGTTGAGGGACTGACCACCTCAGTGCTACTACTAAAGGTTGAGGGACTGAACCATCTTAGTACTACTACTAAAGAGGTTGAGGGACTGACCACCTCAGTGCTACTACTAAAGGTTGAGGGACTGACCATCTTAGTACTACTACTAAAGGTTGAGGGACTGACCACCTCAGTACTACTACTAAAGGTTGAGGGACTGACCATCTTAGTACTACTACTAAAGGTTGAGGGACTGACCACCTCAGTACTACTACTAAAGGTTGAGGGACTGACCACCTCAGTACTACTACTAAAGGTTGAGGGACTGACCATCTCAGTACTACTACTAAAGGTTGAGGGACTGACCACCTCAGTGCTACTACTAAAGGTTGAGGGATGACCATCTTAGTACTACTACTAAAGGTTGAGGGACTGACCACCTCAGTACTACTACTAAAGGTTGAGGGACTGACCACCTCAGTACTACTACTAAAGGTTGAGGGACTGACCACCTCAGTGCTACTACTAAAGGTTGAGGGACTGACCATCTTAGTACTACTACTAAAGGTTGAGGGAATGACCACCTCAGTGCTACTACTAAAGGTTGGGGACTGACCATCTTAGTACTACTACTAAAGGTTGAGGACTGACAACCTCAGTACTACTACTAAAGGTTGAGGGACTGACCATCTTAGTACTACTACTAAAGGTTGAGGGACTGACCACCTCAGTACTACTACTAAAGGTTGAGGGACTGACCACCTCAGTACTACTACTAAAGGTTGAGGGACTGACCACCTCAGTACTACTACTAAAGGTTGAGGGACTGACCATCTCAGTGCTACTACTAAAGGTTGAGGGACTGACCATCTTAGTACTACTACTAAAGGTTGAGGGACTGACCACCTCAGTACTACTACTAAAGGTTGAGGGACTGACCATCTTAGTACTACTACTAAAGGTTGAGGGACTGACCACCTCAGTACTACTACTAAAGGTTGAGGGACTGACCACCTCAGTGCTACTATTAAAGGTTGAGGGACTGACCACCTCAGTACTACTACTAAAGGTTGAGGGACTGACCATCTTAGTACTACTACTAAAGGTTGAGGGACTGACCACCTCAGTACTACTACTAAAGGTTGAGGGACTGACCACCTCAGTACTACTACTAAAGGTTGAGGGACTGACCACCTCAGTACTACTACTAAAGGTTGAGGACTGACCACCTCAGTGCTACTACTAAAGGTTGAGGGACTGACCATCTTAGTACTACTACTAAAGGTTGAGGGACTGACCACCTCAGTACTACTACTAAAGGTTGAGGGACTGACCACCTCAGTACTACTACTAAAGGTTGAGGGACTGACCACCTCAGTACTACTACTAAAGGTTGAGGGACTGACCACCTCAGTACTAACTACTAAAGGTTGAGGGATGACCACCTCAGTACTACTACTAAAGGTTGAGGGACTGACCACCTCAGTACTACTGCTAAAGGTTGAGGGACTGACCGCCTCAGTGCTACTACTAAAGGTTGAGGGACTGACCACCTCAGTACTACTACTAAAGGTTGAGGGACTGACCACCTCAGTACTACTACTAAAGGTTGAGGGACTGACCACCTCAGTACTACTACTAAAGGTTGAGGGACTGACCACCTCAGTACTACTACTAAAGGTTGACGGACTGACCACTTCAGTACTACTACATAAAGGTTGAGGGACTGACACCCTCAGTACTACTAGCTAAAGGTTGAGGGACTCGCACCACTTCAGTACTACTACTAAAGGTTGAGGGACTGACCACCTCAGTACTACTACTAAGGTTGAGGGACTGACCACTCAGTACTACTACTAAAGGTTGAGGGACTGACACCTCAGTACTACTACTAAAGGTTGAGGACTGACCACTTCAGTACTACTACTAAAGGTGAGCGACTGACCACCTCAGTACTACTACTAAAGGTTGAGGACTGACCACCTCAGTACTACTACTAAAGGTTGAGGGACTGACCACCTCAGTACTACTACTAAAGGTTGAGGACTGACCACCTCAGTGCTACTACTAAAGGTTGAGGGACTGACCACCTCAGTACTACTACTAAGGTTGAGGGACTGACCACCTCAGTACTACTACTAAAGGTTGAGGGACTGAACCATCTTAGTACTACTACTAAAGGTTGAGGGACTGACCACCTCAGTACTACTACTAAAGTTGAGGGACTGACCACCTCAGTACTACTACTAACGGTTGAGGGACTGACCACCTCAGTGCTACTACTAAAGGTTGAGGGACTGACCATCTTAGTACTACTACTAAAGGTTGAGGGACTGACCACCTCAGTGCTACTACTAAAGGTTGAGGGACTGACCATCTTAGTACTACTACTAAAGGTTGAGGGACTGACCACCTCAGTACTACTACTAAAGGTTGAGGGACTGACCATCTTAGTACTACTACTAAAGGTTGAGGGACTGACCACCTCAGTACTACTACTAAAGGTTGAGGGACTGACCACCTGAGTACTACTACTAAAGGTTGAGGGACTGACCACCTCAGTACTACTACTAAAGGTTGAGGGACTGACCACCTCAGTGCTACTACTAAAGGTTGAGGGACTGACCATCTTAGTACTACTACTAAAGGTTGAGGGACTGACCACCTCAGTACTACTACTAAAGGTTGAGGGACTGACCACCTCAGTACTAACTACTAAAGGTTGAGGACTGACCACCTCAGTGCTACTACTAAAGGTTGAGGACTGACCATCTTAGTACTACTACTAAAAGGTTGAGGGACTGACCACCTCAGTGCTACTACTAAAGGTTGAGGGACTGACCATCTTAGTACTACTACTAAAGGTTGAGGGACTGACCACCTCAGTACTACTACTAAAGGTTGAGGGACTGACCATCTTAGTACTACTACTAAAGGTTGAGGGACTGACCACCTCAGTACTACTACTAAAAGGTTGAGGGACTGACCACCTCAGTACTACTACTAAAGGTTGAGGGACTGACCATCTCAGTACTACTACTAAAGGTTGAGGGACTGACCACCTCAGTGCTACTACTAAAGGTTGAGGGACTGACCATCTTAGTACTACTACTAAAGGTTGAGGGACTGACCACCTCAGTATCTACTACTAAAGGTTGAGGGACTGACCACCTCAGTACTACTACTAAAGGTTGAGGGACTGACCACCTCAGTGCTACTACTAAAGGTTGAGGACTGCACCATCTTAGTACTACTACTAAAGGTTGAGGGAATGACCACCTCAGTGCTACTACTAAAGGTTGAGGGACTGACCATCTTAGTACTACTACTAAAGGTTGAGGGACTGACAACCTCAGTACTACTACTAAAGGTTGAGGGACTGACCATCTTAGTAACTACTACTAAAGGTTGAGGGACTGACCACCTCAGTACTACTACTAAAGGTTGAGGGACTGACCACCTCAGTACTACTACTAAGGTTGAGGGACTGACCACCTCAGTACTACTACTAAAGGTTGAGGGACTGACCATCTCAGTGCTACAACTAAAGGTTGAGGGACTGACCATCTTAGTACTACTACTAAAGGTTGAGGGACTGACCACCTCAGTACTACTACTAAAGGTTGAGGGACTGACCATCTTAGTACTACTACTAAAGGTTGAGGGACTGACCACCTCAGTACTACTACTAAAGGTTGAGGGACTGACCACCTCAGTGCTACTATTAAAGGTTGAGGGACTGACCACCTCAGTACTACTACTAAAGGTTGAGGGACTGACCACCTCAGTACTACTACTAAAGGTTGAGGGACTGACCACCTCACTGCTACTACTAAAGGTTGATGGAGTGATGACATCGCCTTTCCCTTTCCACTGCTTCTGTTGTCTCAATGTTAGTCATCTCTGTGTCGGAGAAACTCCTCGGACATAAAAAAAATAAACATGTGTTGTAAATATTCATTTTTCGTCGTTTTGTCGGTATTGAATACCTGTGTGTCATTCATCAATCTACAGCTGCATCATGTGTCTCATTCATCAATCTACAGCTGCATCATGTATCTCATTCATCAATCTACAGCTGCATCATGTATCTCATTCATCAATCTACAGCTGCATCATGTGTCTCATTCATCAATCTACAGCTGCATCATGTGTCTCATTCATCAATCTACAGCTGCATCATGTGTCTCATTCATCAATCTACAGCTTCATCATGTGTCTCATTCATCAATCTACAGCTGCATCATGTGTCTCATTCATCAATCTACAGCTGCATCATGTGTCTCATTCATCAATCTACAGCTGCATCATGTGTCTCATTCATCAATCTACAGCTGCATCATGTGTCTCATTCATCAATCTACAGCTGCATCATGTGTCTCATTCATCAATCTACAGCTGCATCATGTGTCTCATTCATCAATCTACAGCTGCATCATGTATCTCATTCATCAATCTACAGCTGCATCATGTGTCTCATTCATCAATCTACAGCTGCATCATGTGTCTCATTCATCAATCTACAGCTGCATCATGTGTCTCATTCATCAATCTACAGCTGCATCATGTGTCTCATTCATCAATCTACAGCTGCATCATGTGTCTCATTCATCAATCTACAGCTGCATCATGTGTCTCATTCATCAGTGCACAGAGTTTCATCCAGAAAAGTGCAGAAAAGGTAATGTATCTTAGGGAAGGAGTGCAGACATTCCACTCGCTCATTCCTAAGGCAGAGTGGCACATTCCTGTATATATATTGGAATTCCTGGAGTCTCTCTGGAACTGTAAAATGTCTTCTAGAAGAAGACAGTGGAGATAGTCTCTAGGGAGATACCTAGATGACGGTGGGGCTCTTGATTCAAGCAAGTGCCTGGTGGCCCGGTGGCCCGGTGACTCTCACTTCACACACGGAGGGCTCGGGTTCGATTCCCGGCGGGTGGAAACATTTCGAAGCGTTTCCTTACACCTGTTGTCCTATTCACCTAGCAGCAAATAGGTACCTGGGTGTTAGTCGACTGGTGTAGGTCGCATCCTGGGGGACAAGACTGAGGACCACAATGGAAGTAAGTTAGACAGTCCTCGATGACGCACTGACTTTCTTGGGTTATCCTGGGTGGCTAACCCTCCGGGGTTAAAAATCCGAACGAAATTTTATCTTATCTTTATCCTCCCATTTTCTCTCTATGGAGGTACCTTGATGACTGTGGGGGCTCTTGATTCAAGCAAGTGCAAAGGCACTTTAATAAGTGCCTTCCATTTTTCAGATACTGTATGACCCATACGGGTTCAGCGCTTCCCCTGGTTACAATAAAAGAATAGCAATGTAAGGACACTCTCAGTGTTGCTACAGCATGTATTGTACTACAGCACAATACAGGAATTGTGGGAGAGAAGGGAATTGTGTAAAACAGATTAATTTTCATCCCGTCACTTCCTCTTTACTCTCCACGTTTTCTATCCCTCTCATTTTTTTGAATTCTTCTCTTATTTAATCTTTTTTTTTTCATTTTGCTTGTTACTCTTATTTTGCTTGGTTACTTATTTCATCATCTCTTGTTTCTCTGCTCTATGTTTATCGTATTCATTTTTTCTTTACTATATTTCCGTTGTTTATTTTTCGTATTTATTTATCTGTGCCTGATCTGGGACTCACACGGTGGGGACTCACACGGCGGGGACTCACACGGCGGGGACTCACACGGTGGGGACTCTCACGGTGGGGACTCTCACGGTGGGGACTCACACGGTGGGGACTCACACGGCGGGGACTCACACGGTGGGGACTCACACGGCGGGGACTCACACGGCGGGGACTCACACGGTGGGGACTCACACGGCGGGGTCTCTCACGGTGGGGACTCACACGGTGGGGACTCACACGGCGGGGACTCTCACGTGGGGACTCCACACGGTGGGGACTCACACGGTGGGGACTCACACGGTGGGGACTCACACGGCGGGGACTCTCACGGTGGGGACTCACACGGTGGGGACTCACACGGCGGGGACTCTCACGGTGGGGACTCACACGGTGGGGACTCACACGGTGGGGACTCACACGGTGGGGACTCACACGGTGGGGACTCACACGGTGGGGACTCACACGGCGGGGACTCTCACGGTGGGGACTCACACGGTGGGGACTCACACGGTGGGGACTCACACGGTGGAGACTCACACGGTGGGGACTCACACGGTGGGGACTCACACGGTGGGGACTCACACGGTGGGGACTCACACGGTGGGGACTCACACGGTGGGGACTCACATGGGCTTTCAAGATAAAGAATTTCATCCCAAACTGGAGTTTCTCAGCAGAGTATCCCAGGGGGACCAGAGACTCTCGAAGTCAGAGGAACCAAGTCCTGAAGGCATTACTCTTATTAGTATTACTATTATTATTATTATTATTATTATTATTATTATTATTAAATCTCCACCCTTACAACTCCTCTCTTCCTATCCTCCTCCCTCTCCTAGAAAGCCCCTCATGCCCCCCGTCCTCCTCTTTCCCCTCTACATCTACTTCCCCTCTCCCCCTGGAAACCCATTATTGGGTAGCGGTTTACGGGCGTCTCCGGGGAAGGATTTATTGCCTATTATTGCGGAGATTTTTCACCTGGCTCTGAGTATTTACAAAGCTCCGCCGCTCCTCTTATTGAAATTTACACCGGTTGTAAATTTTGACGTATGTGATGAGCGCAGAGATTCCTCCGGAGCTTTGCGTGAGGCTCTTTGAGTGAGGCTCTTTGAGTGAGGCTCTTTGGGTGAGGCTCTTTAGATGAAGCTATTTGAACGAAGCTTTTTGAGTGAAGCTCTTTGGGTAAAGCTCTTTGAGTGAAGCTCTTTGGATGAGGCTCTTTCGGTAAAGCTCTTTGAGTGAAGCTCTTTGGATGAGGCTCTTTCGGTAAAGCTCTTTGAATGAAGCTCTTTCGATGAATTCTTTCCAAGGATTTTCCCCTTTCAGACTGACGTTTTTTTGCCCCCATTAAATCCACAAATTTATGAAAACATCACCGTGAAAAAGGTCTCTAAAACATCCATTTAAATAAACAGTTATCAATAGTTAACCATTTAATTAAATGGTTAACTAGTGAAAAACATCAGAAGAAAAGCCATAATAGATGACTATTTCTCACCGAAAAAAAAATTTCGCTGTTACAACTTTGAGTTTGCGCATTATTTCCACCTTTTTTTGAGATTTAAAAAAAAATTGTGGTTTTTCAAGATTTTACAATTTTTTGAGAAATTTAATTAAAAAATAAAGATAGTGTGACACAAAAGAATATATTATAAGTATTTTCGTTCGTAAACACAAGGAAAATCATGAGAGGGAGAGAAGGGATAAAGAAGACACAGTGAGAACTGATGATAAAAAAAGGGGGGGGGCGAAACAAAAAGAGAAAACGCTTTCCTTGCAAACAAAAAAAAATAAACGGGTTAAAGTCAGGTGTGTGACCGTGTACAAAATGCCAGCTGGATTTTTTTTATTTGGGATTGACCATGGCAGCGAAGATTGAAAACGTATGTTAGGATGTAAAATTTAATACTACCATACACGCAGTTATCACACATCTGACAACATACAGATTGAATCGAATGCTTTTTTCTCTTTCTTTTTTTTGTACAGAATTCTATCTTTCGTTTGCGTAATTTGGTTTTGTGTTTGTTAAATAGTGTTATTATTTTCGTGGTGTGTGTGTGTGTGTGTGTGTGTGTGTGTGTGTGTGTGTGTGTGTGTGTGTGTGTGTGTGTGTGTGTGTGTGTTTGTGTGTGTGTTTGTAGTAGTAGTAGCAGTATTAATAGTTGTAGTAGTGGTGATAATAGTAGTAATAGTAGTAGTAACAGTAGTAGTAGTAGTAGTAACAGTCATAGTAGTAGTAGTAGTAGTAGTAATAATAGTAGCAGCAGCAGTAGTAGTAGTAGTAGCAATAGTAGTAGTAGTAATAGTAGTAGTAGTAGTAGTAGCAGCAACAGTAGTAATATTAGCAGTAGTAGTACTAGTGTTATTATTGTTGCCTCCTTCTCCTCCTCCTCTTCCTATTCCTCCTCGTCCTCTTCCTATTCCTCCTCCTCCTCTTCCTCTTCCTCTTCCTCTTCCACCTCTTCCTCTTCCTTCTTTTCTTCCACCTTCTCCTTCTACAATCCGTTGCTTCATCCTACGATACTCACATTATTTACATCGATAAAGAGAGCGAAAGAAAAAACATAATGTTAATGGAATTAAGGAGGGAGCGCAAAGGGAAAGATGTTCACAGGCAAATTGGATGAAGGGGAAGTCAGAAAAATATAAGAAATGGAGCGAGAAAAGATGCAGAGAATAAGTTCAACCTATCTGGGCAGGTTGAAGGAAGACTGAGGAAGGCTGTACAGGCTAGTAAGATGGTACGAAGGTAGATGAATGATGCAGTAAAAAGCAGAATCAAAGGAAGGATAATAATAATCATAATAATAATTATCTTGTATATTTTCTCGTTTCTTCTCTTTCTTTGCTTCTTTTTAAACCTTCTTTCTTCTCTTTCTATATCTACATCTACTTCTTTCTTCAATATCTTCCGCCTCTCTCAGTAATTAATACTAATACTAGCCACCCCTCTTCCTTACACGTAATTATTTACCTCACCACCCTCTCCCTTATTCTTCCTCCCTCCCGCACCCTTCCTGTTTCACTCACTCTTCCTCAGACTCCACTCTCCCTATAAGCGTATAAGTGATTTCCTCTTGTTTGGCTGCCATTTCTGACAGTCACTGGCGTGTATGGTAAGGCTCCAGGGTGAATTTAAACCCAGAGTTCATTATCTCCAGAAAGAGGCTTCTCCACAAGGTTTATAAAAACGTATTATCTCTGTCCTTCTTATCAAAGGTAAGAGATATTGGGCCTATCACTGGTACGGTTGTACATTCACTTCAGAATGTACAATCGTTTCAGAGGGTTAATCAGGGAGGTAGCATATACAACAGTTCAACATCAGTGAATTGACTAGTTGATAAAAATCTGCTGTGTGGCTAGAATGAGCCAGACACAGCTGACTTGGTTGAATAATTAGGTTTAAAACCCATCGACTACACGAGGGCCCATAATGCGGATTGCAACCTGTTTACCACCAGAAAGCAAAACTCTTTATCTCTTAAAACTAGAATTACAGTTGGTTAGGTGACATGTACGGGTGTGGGCCTCTTGAGGGGGGGACAGTGCTCGTGGGGTCGAACCCTAGCGTGCCGCATTTGGTAAATATTCAAAACCCCACACAAAACACACAACCAAACACAAAACACACCACACACAATATATAATAATATATAATATTTTTATATATATATATTAAAAATAATAATATATATATTTTTAATATATATATAAAATATATATATATAATATAAATTTATTTAAACTTTACAAAACCCCGAATAAAAACAAGGTCAAAAAAAGGAGAGGCCTATGCCCAAAAACGAAACAAGGATTGGCCTATGCCAGTTGAGAAAAATGAAGTAGGAAAGAAAAACATTAATCTGAGCCGGTTCTGGGGTTATTTTAAACCTGTGAAATGCAAAAAACATAAAATAATCGTAAAGAGAACCATCCGTTATTTTTTTTTTTTTTTTCTTTTTAAAAGAAAAAGTCGATTGTGGCTTCACATACCGCTTGTAACTGTATGCACTACAACACACAAAACCCATGTGTGAGGTACACATACACATCATACAGGATTTTCCCGCACGTATTCATTCACCATAGCATTTTTTGGTGTCATACAACCCTAAAAAAGCTGTTGGTGACGTGTCTTCTCTGAGGAAAAAAACAAGGGGATCTATTTTTTAAACAAACGACTTGTAGACTCTCTCGCTGTGAACAACTCTCCGAACGGGTTTCGAACCCCCTTGGAAAGACTTTTTAAAGGGATAAAAGCAAAAAGTGTACTGCGGGACTTGTATCATATACGAAGTTCGAAATTTCCCGTGTCGGGTTGAAATGTTTTAATTCTGACAACAATGTTGCCATCCCCTTTCCCTTTGGGTTTGGGGTTGGGGCAGCAGCCAAGAGTTGCACTCTTAAAACGGCCAGGGGCCGGACTCCCCCCAAGCGGGCCGGGGGTAGGACTCCTCAAACACGGGAGCTGGTAATCTTACACTGGGCCAGGAGCCGGTACTCCCAAGCGGCCGGGGTGGACTCCCCAAACCCCGCCGGGAGCCGGAATCTTACACCGCCAAGCCGGGACTCTTACACCGGGCCCGGGGCCGGTACTTTACACCGGCCAAAGCCGGTACTCTTTCCCGGGCCAGAAGCCGGTACTCTTACACCGGCCCCGAAGCCGGGACTCTTACAACCGGGCCCAAAGGGTGGGACCTTACCACCGGGCCCAAGCTGGGACTCTTAACCGGCTGGAAGCTGGTATCTTACAACTCCAGAAGTTGGGACTCTTTCAAAATCCCGAAGCGGGACTCTTACAACACCAAACGGGACTCTACAACATCCAAAGTTGGTACCTTTCAACTCCAAAGTTGGGATTCTTAAACTCCAGACGTTGGACCTTACAACATCCAAAGCTTTAAATCTTACAAAACCCCAAAACTGGTACTTTACAACATCCAGAAGCTGGGACTCTTACAAAATCCGAAGCGGTACTCTTACAAAAATCCAAACTGTACTTTACAACATCCAGAATTGGTACTCTTTCAACCCTCCAGAAGTTGGTTTCTCTTTCAACATCCAGATGCTGGGATCTTACAACATCCAGAAACGGGACCTTACAACATCCAAAGCTGTACTCTTTCAACAAATCCCCAGAAGTTGGGACCTTACAACATCCAAAGTTGGTACTCTTAAACTCCAAACAGGTACTCTACAACATCCAAAGCTGGTACTCTTACAAATCCAGAAGCTGGTACCCTTTCAAAACCAAAGTTGGTACCTTTTCAACATCCAGAACGGTACTCTTACAACACCAGAAGCTGGCATTCTTACAAAATCCAGAAGCTGGGACCCTACAAATCCAGAAGTTGGTACTCTTACAAAAATCCAGAACTGGGACCTTACAACACCAGAAGTGGTACTCTTACAACATCCAAAGCTGGTACCTTACAACATCCAGAACTGGGATCTTACAACATCCAAAGCTGGGACTCTTACAAAATCCCGAAGCTGGGACTCTTACAACACCAGAAGTGGTACTCTTACAACATCCAGAATGTACTTTTACAAAATCCAGAAGCTGGATTTACAACATCAAGAAGCTGGTACTCTTACAACATCCCGAAGCTGGTACTCTTTCAACTCCAAAGCTGGAGTCTTACAACATCCAGAAGCTGGTACTCTTACAACATCCAAATTGGACTTACAACTCCAAAGCTGGTATTCTTTCAACATCCAGAAGTTGGACTTTTAAAAACACCGAAGCGGGGACTCTTACAACACCCAAAATTGGTACTCTTACAACCCAAACTGGGAAAATCTTTCAACATCCAGAATTTTGGGATTTTACAACATCCAGAAGCTGGGACTCTTACAACATCCAAATTAGTACTTTTACAACATCCAGAAGCTGGTACTCTTACAACATCCAGAAGCTGGTACTCTTACAACATCCAGAAGTTGGTACTTTTACAACATCCAGAAGCTGGTACTCTTACAACATCCAGAAGCTGGTACTCTTACAACATCCAGAAGCTGGTACTTTTACAACATCCAGAAGTTGGTACTCTTACAACATCCAGAAGTTGGTACTTTACAACATCCAGAAGCTGGTACTCTTACAACATCCAGAAGTTGGTACTTTTACAACATCCAGAAGCTGGTACTCTTACAACATCCAGAAGCTGGTACTCTTACAATATCCAGAAGCTAGTACTCTTACAACATCCAGAAGTTGGTACTCTTAAAACATCCAGAAGCTGGTACTCTTACAACATCCAGAAGCTGGTAGTCTTACAACATCCAGAAGCTGGTACTCTTACAACATCCAGAAGCTGGTACTCTTACAAGATCCAGAAGCTGGTACTTTTACAGCATCCAGAAGCTGGTACTCTTACAACATCCAGAAGCTGGTAGTCTTACAACATCCAGAAGCTGGTACTCTTACAATATCCAGAAGCTGGTACTCTTACAACATCCAGAAGTTGGACTCTTCAAAAATCCAGAAGTTGGTACTTTACAACATCCAGAAGCTGGTACTCTTACAACATCCAGAAGCTGGTACTCTTACAACATCCAGAAGTTGGTACTTTTACAACATCCAGAAGCTGGTACTCTTACAACATTCAGAAGCTGGTATTCTTACAACATCCAGAAGCTGGCACTTTTACAACATCCAGAAGCTGGTAGTCTTACAACTATGAAAACATTAAATTCAATTCGCTTCTCTCATGCCCAGACGGTGGATGAAACTGCGTAAGGAAATTTCAATTTACTTACATAATAAAGGGGCAGGAGATTACTCTTTACTGTTTTTCTTCAACATTATTAATATTCAATATTAACATTATTATTATTTTTATTATTATTATTATTATTATTATTATTATTATTATTATTATTATTATTATTATTTTTATTAATTTATTATTATAATTATTATTATTATTATTATTATTATTATTATTATTATTATTATTATTTGCCTTTAATTCGATAATTTTCACATCTTCTTTCACTATAATTAATCCCTCGTAAAAAACTGTATTATCCCCTTAGATTTTTTTTAAGCCCGTATACTATTTGAATTTATTATATTATATTATATTATTATATTTATTATTATCTCTTCATTTTAGCACCCTAACGTGTTCACTATTTTGTTCACTTAAGTGGATTATATGAGGCACTTTGGCCTCGTGTTTACGTTTTGCTCTTAACTAGATTTTCCTGGTAATGGTGAATGAGAGTTTGGAACCGCTGGGGTAGTTTTAGTTCAGAGACGTTTTTCCCCACTAAAGCTCCTGTCAGTTTAATAAGTTTTATCAGGAAGGTGTTAAAAGTGCTGTCTCTGTGTTAGGATTTCATTTGGGGTGGTAAGCCTGTCATTGGGAATGGTAAAAGTGTTATTTGGAGTGCAATTGTGTCCAAAAATTGGGGTGTTAGGTGTTTTTTTAAGGTGTTAAAAGTGTTTTTGGAGTGCTGTATCTTTGGAGTGCTAAGTTTTTTTTTTTGGAAGGGGGTGGGGGGATGTAAGTGTCTGACCTGGAGGGAGGAACCACTGGACTCGGACTATATGGGTTCTTCAAGCATTTTTATGAAATTGCATTTTTTTTTCCACTGAAATTAAGACTACATTTAGTTTAAAAAATCTTTAATTTTTAGCCAAAGGGTAAATGTTTTTTTTCTTCATTTACTTTTCTTTGCATAATATTTGATGCAGTAGAGATTTCAATCCCATTTCCTGTTTATTTATATCGCAATTATTCTATTTAAATCCCATTTCCTGTATTTAAATGCCACTTTCTATTTAAATACCTCTTTCTGTATTTAAATACCACTTTCTGTATTTAAATACCACTTTCTGTATTTAAATACCTCTTTCTGTATTTAAATACCACTTTCTGTGTTTAAATATTATTTTCTATTTAAATACCTCTTTCTGTATTTAAATGCCACTTCTTATTTGTTTAAATACCACTTCCTGTCTATTTAAATGCTACTTCCTATTAATTTTTCATTGGTCGTTTCTAAATATTATATCTTCGTTTGTTTTTCATTTGTTTCTGTCAGTTTTACTCACGTCTGCAATTGTTAGTTTTGTATTTGTTTCTATATTTTGTTTCTGTATTTTTTTCCCTGGTATTTGTATAGTAGTATTTGTCCGTGTGACTGTCCGCTCAGGAGTGGACTGACAGTGACGGTGGTGGTGGGAAACCCCGTGTGATGTGAAGCAGGTGGAGA
>NC_069466.1:28938469-28943469 GCF_026875155.1 Cherax quadricarinatus | reverse complement strand
CACAACAGCCACACAAATCACAACAGTCACACAACAGCCACACAAATCACAACAGTCACACAACAGCCACACAAATCACAACATCACACAATCACAACAGTCACACAACAGTCACACAAATCACAACAGTCACACAACAGCCACACAAATCACAACAGTCACACAACAGCCACACAAATCACAACAGTCACACAACAGCCACACAAATCACAACAGTCACACAACAGCCACACAAATCACAACAGTCACACAAAATCACAGCAGGCCGCGATAAATTAAATAAAATGGCTGAAAACAGAAGGGACGATATCAAAACTTAACCTATATGAGTTCAGATGCATTATATATGCATTTGTTTATATATATATATGTATATATGCACATGTATATGCACAGCAGAGTTAAGCTACATTGTTATTTTAACAATTGTGTACGTGAATATTGTAGTTTCATCGGTACACTACAAAAAATAAATCATTCGAGCAGGATATATCACAGAAAATATTTAACGTTATAAACTCATTTACTCCATCAGATACAGTGATGGTTATTTGTTTGGCACAATATATACATATATAGTCCCTGGACGCGTATATAATTTGCATGAGGATAATATGACAAGTGAATGTTTGTCATAAAGGCTGCGAACAGGTATGTATTTTTTAGCAATATGAAAAATACTAAAAATGATATTTTAACCATGATACGGGTAGGGTTAGAACCCACGGCAAGTGAGTCGTGAAACTCGAGGCCGGTGCGTAAACACTCGTACCGTGAATTGTTTGCAGTCGTGTCATTGCGATTTCGTGAACCAGAAGTTGTTAGGTACAATCTGAGGTATCACCTTTTAGTTGATATAATTCTTTGCTGTCCTACCTCTGAAGAATTTCGTTTACAACTAGAAAATGTTTCATGCGGTCGGTATCAAACTTTATATACAAATGGAATGGTTCTAGGGAAAGGTTCAAAGAGCTTGTGGTATAAGCAGGTGACCTGTAATTATTTTTAAGTAGTCCTTGGTATCTTGATTTATTTTTATTTTATTTTTTATTATCACACTGGCCGATTCCCACCAAGGCAGGGTGGCCCGAAAAAGAAAAACTTTCACCATCATTCATTCCATCACTGTCCTGCCAGAAGGGTGCTTTACACTACAGTTTTTAAGCTGCAACGTTAACACTCTTCCGATCGCCTTCAAACTTTCAGCAGTGGTATATCCTATTTAGGAGAGTGATTCTTATTGCAGTGTGTACGTGCCAATTTGTCAGTTTTATTTTTTAAAATGGTGTGGAATTTTTAACTATGAAATAACTAAAGAATGCCTCATTGGAACGGTTTCAAACTTTGATGATTTTTCGAGTTTTGAAAACAATGATGTTTAGGCTGCGTAGGTGATATTTACAATTTTTACACATGCAAATAGCTATGGTGTGCCGTAGCCCGGTTGCTAGTGCACCAAGCTCACACATATTGGGGTCCATGGTTCGATCCCCGGTACAGCTGGAAACATTAGAACGTGTTTCCTTAAGACACCTGCTGTCCCTGTTCACCCATCAATAAAATAGGTACCTGAGTGTTAGTCGACTGGTGTGGGTCGCATCCTGAGACAAAACTGACCTATTTATCCCGAAATGCTCAGCATAACAAGCGGCTTTCCATATAGTAGTATGTCACTGATGTCAGCTAGTACTGTATACCTTGTACATGTACTTGTACTAAATTAAGATATTCGCAACGTCTCAAGAAAGTCTCTTCTCATCTTCAAACATTTCTCACAGAGGTAACTTACTCAGACGAAGATTCAGGTTGGTGTAAGAATGTGTGGGTGCCAGTTTGTAGACAGTATTTACAAAATCGTTGAGTATTTTATTTTCCCCGTGCGATTATTTGTGAAGGCAGCTTCTGAGCGGTGTTATGATGTTGTTACTGTGTTATAGTGGTGTTACGGTGTTATGGTGTTGTTACTGTGTTATAGTGGTGTTACGGTGTTATGGTGTTGTTACTGTGTTATAGTGGTGTTACGGTGTTATGGTGTTGTTACTGTGTTATAGTGGTGTTACGGTGTTATGGTGTTGTTACTGTGTTATAGTGGTGTTACGGTGTTATGGTGTTGTTACTGTGTTATAGTGGTGTTACGGTGTTATGGTGTTGTTACTGTGTTATAGTGGTGTTACGGTGTTTATGGTGTTGTTACTGTGTTATAGTGGTGTTACGGTGTTATGGTGTTGTTACTGTGTTATAGTGGTGTTACGGTGTTATGGTGTTGTTACTGTGTTATAGTGGTGTTACGGTGTTATGGTGTTGTTACTGTGTTATGGTGGTGTTACGATATTGTTCTGTTGTTACTGTGTAATGGTGTTATGGTGTTACGGCGTTGTTATGGTGTTGTTACGGCTTTGTTTATATGGTATTATTACGGTGCTACGGTGTTACGGTGTTATGGTGTTGTTTTAGTGTTGTTACTGTGCTACACAATCAATAATTTACAAGTGTTTTTACACCTACTGAAATATTGATTTCCTTGAGATATCTAAGCAATGCCTCTCCAGGTTGGTTTTAAACTTTCGAAACTACTTAATCATACTTAGTGGAAGCTTCGGGTAAATTGAGCTAGCTTTAATGAAAGAACTTGGAAATTAGTTTTAATGCGAAAACTTGTGAATTCTTCGGATCGGTTTCAAACCTTCAAAAATATTTAACTAAATTGGAAACTATTGAGGTAGATGAGGCTGGGCTTATCGAATACAGGGATGCCTTTCTCAAAGCAGCGTCTGAAGCTCATCTAGTAACCACCTTTAATGATAAGCGCTAAACCCTTAGAGCTGGGAATAGGTGGTAATCAGGTTTGATCTAAGGAAGGGTAGCTCCAATTCCGTTGAGTAAGAGCCCATCACCAGCAGCGAGGGACTCTCACATGAAGGCTGATCCGTCATTAATGATTTCTCTCTCTGCGAATTTTCCCTATCTCAGAACGTCTCATTATTTACAAGTCTGGAAAAGCAATTATTTTCTTCCATTTAAGCTTTCTCTCTCTCTCTCTCTCTCTCTCTCTCTCTCTCTCTCTCTCTCTCTCTCTCTCTCTCTCTCTCTCTCTCTCTCCTCTCTCTCTCTCCTCTCTCTCTCTCACTCTCTCTCTCTCTCTCTCTCTCTCTCTCTCTCTCTCTCTCTCTCTCTCTCTGTTTCTCTCTCTCTCTCTCTTTTTTTACACAAGGTTTGACAAGGTTAAGGATCCCTAGTTTTATTGACAAGCTATTTATAGGTTAAGGATTCCTAACTTTATTGGCAAGCTAAGAGCTGTTACCTACATCAGCTCATTTGAAAGCATTTTTATTGTTATGAGACATACAAGTAGTGAACAGGATGAAGTTGGAGCCATGTGTGGGGCAGCATTTTCATTTGATCAACTGACGTTATCTCGTTGACATCATTATGCTGTACGAATGTGTTCCCTACTCAAGTCATCCTGGGTATATATGATCTCAGATGGAGTGATGTTCTGGAGAAGGGTACAGCCAGAGTGAAGTTGCTGCTTTCTGCCCGTCTTGTGGCATAAAAACTTGTTTCACGCTGTCCTCGAAGTGGATCCAAGTGTGGTACTTTGACAATATTGGCCTTGTACATAACAGTAAGGCCACCCACATCCCTCCTATGTTGAAGGCTCTGCTGAAATGACAGATCTATCCAGGATGGGTCCAGGCGAGAGATGAGACGTCTTGCTCTGTTCTCTACTCTTTCAAGCAACCGCAGACTGCTTCTACTAGTCACATCATCTCACATCTCATATCAAGGATTACAAAGTATATTTTGGTTGTATCTGGGAGATGTTGGATCTAATTACGTTTTTTGAGTCTTGCGTCGTGCCCCGTAACCAAGATATATATATATATATATATATAATATATATATATATATATATAATATATATATATATATATATATATATATATATAAATATATATATATATGTAAGAGAGAAGTGGTTGGCAAGTTGTTCCTGTTAAAAGAATAGCATAGGGGAAAGGGAAGGTATTCACGTGTGTATTGTCTGCTGCGTGCAGTTCTCTTCCATTTGGATGATGGGTCGCCCTCGAGGGACTCAGAGATGATACGGATGAACTGGCTTATTGCCAACAAGAGTGAGGATATGCACTTACACACACACATACACACATACACACACACACACACACACACACACACACACACACACACACACACACACACACACACACACACACACACACACACAGAAACAGAAACGAGGCACTAAACTACAGACCTGTCTCTCTGACATGTATTGTGTGCAAAGTCATGGAGAAGATTATCAGGAGGAGAGTGGTCGAACACCTGGAAAGGAACAAGATTATAAATGAAAACCAGCATGGGTTCATGGAAGGCAAATCTTGTATCACAAACCTCCTGGAGTTTTATGACAAGGTAACAGAAGTAAGACACGAGAGAGAGGGGTGGGTAGATTGCGTTTTCCTAGACTGCAGGAAGGCCTTTGACACAGTTCCCCACAAGAGATTAGTGCAGAAGCTGGAGGATCAGGCGCATGTAAAAGGGAGGGCACTGCAATGGATAAGGGAATACCTGACAGGGAGGCAGCAACGAGTCATGGTGCGTGAAGAGGTATCACAGTGGGCGCCTGTTACGAGCGGGGTCCCACAGGGGTCAGTTCTAGGACCAGTGCTATTCTTGATATATGTGAACGACATGATGGAAGGAATAGACTCTGAAGTGTCCCTGTTCGCAGATGACGTGAAGTTGATGAGAAGAATTAAATCGGACGAAGATGAGGCAGGACTGCAAAGAGACCTGGACAGGCTGGACATGTGGTCCAGTAACTGGCTTCTCGAATTCAATCCAGCCAAATGCAAAGTCATGAAGATTGGGGAGGGGCAAAGAAGACCGCAGACAGAGTATAGGCTAGGTGGACAAAGACTACAGACCTCACTCAGGGAGAAAGACCTCGGGGTGACCATAACACCGAGCACATG
>NC_069466.1:28918469-28933469 GCF_026875155.1 Cherax quadricarinatus | reverse complement strand
CACACACACACACACACACACACACACACACACACACACACACACACACACACACACACACACACATATATATATATATATATATATATATATATTACTAGTTTCAGTCTTCCTTAATGGTCCCAGGAGATATCGATTTTTGCCGTGTGTTGAGGCAGGATAAAACTATAGAGAAACAAAAGCCTGCGCCAATATTAGTCGTGGGATAGAGTGTCTAGCAATGAAGAATCCCGGCAGATTGGCGGCCGTGTTGGGGTGTTTATATTGGAATCGAAACCACCTCGTGACCCTCCTCTTTTGTCCTCGGTGTCTTGCGGGAAAGGAAAGTTGTATTCCCTATATTTTAAGTGAGTGTAAACAAAGGCTTTGTTTACATATCGTTTTCAAAGAGACTTGGGAATAGAAGAAGGTATTTAGATCCAAAACTTTAATCCTTTTTAACCGACCATATTTTTTTGGGGAAGAAAAGGGATTTGATTCTCTCATTTTTTTTTTCATTTATCGATGCTACATTTTGACTCATTTAATTGATTTATGAATTTCTCTGATGGTTATTAGGTATAAATGCAGCATTCAGGTTTTATGTGATCTCTCTTGTTAATGGAGATTAAACCCAATCAACTGAACGAGGGTCATTAAAACCGCACTTAATCTTTCTCCACAAGACAAGAATACTTCAATACCTAAGGTAGCCGCCTCGAATATTCTTCATTCCATTCATATGACCATAAATATAAAAATATATATAAAATCTACAAAAATAATATATAATTGGACACAAGTGCAACTAATGTGACATTTATTGTGGCAACGTTTCGCTCTCCAGGAGCTTTATCAAGCCATTACAAACAATACATGGACATGATAAAGCTCCTGGAGAGCGAAACGTTGCCACAATAAATGTCACATTAGTTGCACTTGTGTCCTTTTACTTTACATATTGTTGGTAATTCTACCAACTTTATTACAATATATAATTACTGAACTGTTTATATATATATATATATATATATATATATATATAATATATATATATATATATATATATATATATATATTATAAATATATATTTTATAATTACATTCATTGTTCACATTTTCTTTAAAACTAAAAGTACACATGTATACGAATACACAAAGACAAATATTCGTGTACGTTTGCACATGTTTGTAGATGAATGGTTCAGAGAACCGACATGTTGATAAATTAGATACATGTGCAACTCTTGGGTATCTTTATTGAGGAAACGTTTCGCCACACAGTGGCTTCATCTACAAACCTGTCAGACACTGCAACTTCTTGGGATCTTAATACTTAGGAATTCTTCGCTTGCCTAATTCTTGGGCACGACCTACTTCCACATTGAACAAATGTGACACCACCTATGACTGCTGCACCTCTCCTGCCATACGGTTTATAAGCTGCTTCTCCGCTCATATGCCGTATTCTATTCAAGATTGATGGACTGACCACATCGACTCAAGGTTGAGGGACTGATTACCTCATTCTCCTCCTGTTCTTCAAGATTCTCCTTTGTATGGACTGATGAAGCCACTGTGTGGCGAAACGTTTCCTCAATAAAGATACCCAAGAGTTGCACATGTATCTAATTTATCAACATTTGCACATGTTTATATTTCTGATACCAGCAGCATATATGGTTCATGAAGTATATATATCTGTATATATACACTGAGGTGTGTATTTCTCAGTGCACAGCCACAAAGAGATGTATGTTTTTAGTATAAATAATGAAAGTAAAATTTTAATGAATTTTGAGAAATTTTTTGAGTAAAATTATGATGGAAATTATTACGACATTGATGGGGAAAAGTGAATTATGCTAATAAAAATAATGAAAATAGACAGAATATTAAAAAAAAGGATGGGGTTGGCACCCCTGGAAAAAAATAAATAATTGTTGATGCTGGTGAAGGGCTCTTGATCCCAGGAACTAAAGCTACCTTTCCCCTTTCTCCCACTTTCTCTCTCTCTCTCTCTCTCCCACTTTCTCTTCTCTCTCTCTCTCTCTCTCTCTCTCTCTCTCTCTCAATAAATAACAAAAAGGCACAATACCGTGACTGGAACGATACACAAATAACCCGCACATAAAAGAGAGAAGCTTACGACGACGTTTCGGTCCGACTTGGACAATTGACAAAGTCACACTAACAGAGGTGGAGCAGGACGGCTATATATAGGCAGAGAGGGGAGGGTGAGAGAGTAGTAGTAGTGTGAGTAGTATAGTAGTAGTATAGTAGTAGTAGTAGTAGTAGTAAGAATTAGTAGAATATATATATCCGACAGGATGAAATTAAGACACATGCACAACACCCGGGCATCCCCATCGTAGACGTTTCGCCATCCAGCCAGCCACTGGATGGCGAAACGTCCACAACAAAGACAACCAGACGCCGCACATGTGTCTTAATTTCATCAGTAGTTGTAGTAGAAGAAGAAGAGGTAGTAGTAGTGGAGTGAAGAAGGGAAAATAAGGATGACGAGCCAGTCAAATACAAAGGAAGGGGAGCACTGCAAGAGAGCTAGAACCCACAGAGGGAGAGCAAGCGCACGAGGTGCTGAAAGGGGAAGTGGTGAAATAAAATAAATAAGAAGGAACGAAAAACAGACAGGAGAGAGAAAGAAACCCAGAGGAGAAAAGGAGAGAGGAAAGGGAAGAGGAAGAAGAAAAAAGAAAAAGAAAAAAAAAAAATGAGGATTCAGGTTAATTTCACGGTGTTCTGAAGTTTGGAGCATTTTACAATGTAGGGGGAGAGGAAGGCACTACAGAGACAAAGCCAGGCTAAGGTTCATACAAGGAAAGTTGTGTAATTAGAGAGGATTCAACTAACGGCGACTGTTGGGGTTGGAAGTAGGAAGACAATTTTAGCAGAAGACAGTCATAGGATGGCTATGATCTCTGACGTGACAGAAGAGCATTGTTAGTGCCCGGGAAGCCTAACACTATTTTTGTGCTCCCTAAGTCTGTCAGAAAGAGATCGGGCCAGTTTCTCCAAGTATTTAAGAGGACAGGAGGAGCAAGAAATAGAGTAGACACCAGGAAAAATTTTGTAGAGGGAGGAGAGGATGAACGAGATTAGTGCGAAGAGTGTTGTCTGGCGGAAGGTAAGCATGATGTCTAAGGGACGGAGAGAATGTTGAGATTAGAAAGACCGGAAATGTAGGGAAGGCAGAGGATAGAAGAGTTCCATGAGTAGAGAGTTTGGGAGAAAGAAATTGCGTTTAGCCCCGTGAGAGGCAGAGTCTATGAAATGGGAAGGGTAGCCAAGACGGGAGAACGAATTATGAAGAGTGGAAATTTCTGCTGGAAGGAACTGAGATCACAGATGCGGAGGGCACGGAGAAAGAGGGAGATAAGAACACTTTTTTTTGACAGGGGAAGCATGATAGGAAAAGTAGTGAATGTACATGCCACTGTGCATAGGTTTACGGTAAACGGAAAAGGAAAAACCTGTATCTGAGCGGTGGACATGGACATCAAGGAAAGGGAAATAAGGAAAATTTGATTCCCCTTCAGCTTTAAACTTAATGGAAGGGGCAAGATTATTAAGAGCTTCAAGAAAAGGTTGGAAGAGACTTGGAGTCATGAGGCCACAGAAACAAAGATGTCATCCAAACGGAGCCAGAGTGAAGGTTGCACATCGAGGGTAGGAAGAAGAACAGTCCCCGAAGTATTCCAGTAAAGATTTGCAAGGACAGGAGAGAGAGGAGAGCCCATAGCGACACCGAAGGTTTGAGAATAATATTTTCCCTTGGAAGGAAAGGAGTTAGAGTCCACACAGAGGCGGATCAGATCAAGAAAGACATCAGTGGGGATAGGGAGATTTAAAAACCCTTCATGGCCTTCTCTCTAAGGAAATCAAGGGCATCATCAAAAGGGACATTGGTGAAGAGGGACTCAAAGTCAAGACTAAGCATCTTACAGGTTGGGAGAGAGCGAAACCCTTTCAATGAAGTCTTGGAGTGACGGAGGTGGGCAGGAGAAAAAAATACCAAGAAAGGGAGTGAGGGTTTTGGCCAAACCAAGAAGCAAGAGAATAAGAGAAACCCTAGAGGATATGATAGGGCGAAGAGGAATATCAGTTTATTAGTTTTGGGAAGGCCATAGAAATAGGAAGAGAGGGACAGATGACACGAAACCGTTGAACAAGTCAAAGTCAGGAGGACAGAGGTCGGAGAGAGTCCTTAGTTTTTTTGAAAGTTCTCTTGATGCGATCAAGAGGGTTGGAAACGAGAGGAGTGTAGGTGCGTGAGTCAGAGAGCAAGACATCAGCTTTACGGAGGTAATCCTCGCGATCAAGGATAACTACCGAATTACCTTTGTCAGAAGATAGTATGACAATGTTAGTGTTGGATTTAAGAGAAGAAAGGGCAAGTTGGTAACGGCGTGGAAGGTGGTGATTCTTGGAAAACAGACTAACAAGAGCAGGAAGGAGAGCACCACGAAAAGTGGACAAGTCAGGAAGATTACGACCGAAACGTCGTCGTAAGCTTCTCTCTTTTATGTGCGGGTTATTTGTGTATCTCTCTCTCTCTCTCTCTCTCTCTCTCTCTCTCTCTCTCCTCTCTCTCTCTCTCTCTCTCTCTCTCTCTCTCTCTCTCTCTCTCTCTCCCACTTCCATTTTTTACAGTAATTCCTGTGTCCCACTCCAGTGCCTCTTCCCTACACTCCCACCACTCGTGTCCACACTCTCTAAATTGCTTTCTCTGCCACTCCTTCCCCTCTGCCCACCACTCCTTTCCTCCTCACCACTCCTCCACCTCTCCTAACACTCCTCCCCCTCTCCTCACCACTCCTCTCCCTCTCCACACCACTCCTCCCCCTATCCTCACTACTCCTCCCCCCTCCCCACCACCTTTCCTATCTTAATTATGAGTTCATTATATTCCCATTATGTGAAGATGTTTAGTCCAGCCACTTACTCCTACATACATTGCGTCTTATATACTTCTTGTCATCATTGTTGATTCTACATTCATTCATTCTCACTCTCGCTCGCTCACACTCTCCTCGCTCACGCTCTCGCTCGCTCACACTTCACTCGCTCACACTTTCACTCTCACACGCTCACCACACTCACTCTCACTCCTCTCTCACTCTCTCCTCTCTCTCCTCTCTCTCCCCACTCCCACTCACTCCTCTCTCTTCACTCTCCAACCTTCTCTCTCTCCACTCCTCTCTCTTCCTCTCTCTCTCTCTCTCCCTCTCTTCTCTCACACACACCAACCCAAAACACACTAACATGTAATATCACAAATCACACAACCATCCTGAAACCTTCCTCCTACCACATGTACCTCGTCCCCTGGCACTACCACCATTTACCTCGTACCCTGGCACTACCACCATTACCTCTACCCTGGCACTCCACCATCACCTCGTTCCCTGGCACTAACACATTACCCCTTTCCCCTGCACTCCACCATTACCTCGTACCCTGGCCTACCCCAATTACCTCGTACCTGTCCTAACCACCATAACACTCCCTGCACTGCAACATTCTCCAGTGCCCAAACCAAAATCACACTGCTTGCCAGAACCGGTGCCTGCCCTCTTCAAGCGTCAGGTTATTTCCTAACAACTATTAACTGTAGAGCTGCACTGAAATAACAGATGTTGCAAACCAACACATGTTCAGCCCAAAACTTGACAAGGGTTCCATTCTTCTAGGGCGAACTTGTTCTAATGAAAATCTTGTTTGATACTTGTGTCTTTTTCAGTTTTCTTTTAGACCTTTCTGCACGGCTCACAGCTCACAAGGCTTGTAGTGCAGTGTAATTCTTGCCCTGAGAACTAGACACTGCCTTGCACAGCAGTGAAAAATTCTTGTCTTAAGGAAATTCATTTGGAATTTTCAACGCTTTTTTTCCGCTGCTGATGCGTTTGAATCTCCTCTGTGATAGCTACAATGGAATCTGAAGCCTTTTATTAGCATATTTATGACTCTGAGCAAAGGTGCACAGGTGTCGACTTTCTGCCTCACGAGAGTGAAGATTCCTGGTGAATCTTTTACCACAGAGGCGAAAAGAATTTCGACAAATGTTTCACGCAGTTGTAGTACGGTTATAGCTGGCACTGGTGCCACATGTTACATTTTGCAGAACTCTTCAATGCCACCTCGAGTGTCATGTGACGATTATTACTGTGGTGTTACGCTCCTGCCAAAACGAAATTAAATTTCACACACACACACACACACACACAGACCAAAGGACAAAAGGCAGACTGAATAAATGTGTACATCTAACAAGGACAAAATATCACTCCCAAAACTAAAAGCATTGAAAAGTAGGATGGTTGCAGATACCTCTGTCACACCATCCTCCACCATCATCATTCATATACTGTAGGACAGTCATCTACTGTAGTACAGTCCCAGTCTACGACATCAGAAGTTACTGGTGAAGGGTTGCTTGGCTAATGGTGTTTTACAAACCTGTCAGCTACACGAGGGTCACTAAGGCTGCATGTCATCTGTTCATCACCAAAGATGTTTTAATCCCTAAAATACTGAACAACTTCTTGTATACTTACTGAGAAGATATACACCTTTTAATATATATATATATAAAATATATATATATATATATATATATATATATATATTATATATATAATATATATATATATATATATATATATATATATATATATATCCTGTATGAAGGATTAAATGGCATAATTAAATATTTAAAAATTTACGCCACAGAACTAACTGGAAACAGTGTGAAATAAGCACGTCAAAAATAATTAGAATGAATGCATGAACAATATACATGAATTTTTATCTTCACACATCCGTAAAAAAACATAAAAACGTCAGTAGAATATTACTCTACTCTCTAAAAGATAATTGCTGCACACATGAATTTTGAAACTGTGGAAGGCATTGCTGATTGTAAGCTTGGTATTGCTGGTGATGTTGGTATAAATGACATCCTCTGCCTCTCCGCACATTTTTACCATGATCTCACAGAGAAATGTACAAAGATTGGGAAACTCGCTGAACACTGCCTAGCAGCTCCACTTTTTCCCCTCCCTTACAATTACTGTATTTTTGTCGCACATACTGAGTGGCTGCATGCATTTTTGTGGATGTTTTATAGCACCAGCTAAACACACACACCCACGCACAACACTCACACACAACACAACACACACACACACACACACACACACACACACACACTCACACACAAACAAACACAATACACACACTACACACGCACACACACACATACACACACACAATGAAGAGACGTTGCTATTTTAAACCAAAATCGAAAAAGCTGTCTATTCGGAACGACATATATATAATTACACACTCACACACACAACACACACACACCACCCAAACATATATAATATATATATTTATATATATATAATATATATTTTATATTTATTTATATATATTTATATATATATATATTATATATATACATACATTTATATTTATTAGATATATATTTATATTTTTATATATACTATATATTTATAGATATATATATGTATACTATATTATATATATATATATTATATATATATATATATATAGATATATATATATATATATATATATATATATATAGATATACATAAAATGCCGAACAGTGAAGAATTTCGATTTTGGCTTATAACTAGCAACGCTTTTCTTAGTGTGTTGTGTATGGGGGTGTCATGTTTGTGTGTAGTGTATGTGTGTGTGTGTGTGTGTGTGTACTCACCTATTTACTCCCTATTTGTGGTTGCAGGGGTCGATTCATAGCTCCTGGCCCCGCCTCTTCACTGATTGCTACAAGGTCCTCTCTTTTACTCCCCCAAATTAGCTTTATCATCCCTAGCCTTAAAACTATGTATGGTTCCCGCCTCCACTACTTCACTTTCTAGGCTATTCCACGGCCTGACCACTCTATGACTGAAGAAATATTTTTCTAACATCCCTTTGATTCATCTGAGTCTTCAACTTCCAATTGTGACCTCTTGTGTCTGTGTCCCATCTCTGGAACATCCCGTCTTTGCCACCTTGTCTTTTCCCGTGCAGTATTTCTTTATGTCGTTATCTGTCTCCCCTGACCTTCCTGTCCTCCAGTGTCGTCAGGCCGATTTCCCTCAACCTTTCTTCGTAGGACAATCCCCGTAGCTCGGGGGATAGTCTTGTTGCAAACCTTTGCACCTTCTCTAATTTCTTGACGTGCTTGACTAGGTGTGGATTCCAAACTGGTGCTGCATATCCAGTATGGGCCTGACGTAAATGATATACAGAGTCTTGAACGAATCCTTGCTGAGGTATCGGAACGCTATCCGTAGGTTTGCCAGGCACCCGTATGCTGCAGCAGTTATCTGATTGATGTGCGCCTCAGGAGATATGCTCGGTGTTTTTACTCACCCCAGATCTTTTTCCTTGAGTGAAGTTTGCGTCTTTGGCCATCTAAACTATATTGTGTCTGCGGTCTTCTTTGCCCTTCCCCAATTCATGACTTTGCATTTGGCAGGGTTAAACTCAAGGAGCCAGTTACTGGACCAGGCTTGTAGCCTGTCAAGGTCTCTTTGTAGTCCTGCCTGATCCTCATCCGATTTGATTCTTCTCATTAACTTCACATCATCTGCAAACAAGGACACTTCTGAGTCTATCCCTTCCGTTATGTCGTTCACATATACCAAGAACAGCACAGGTCCTAGGGCTGACCCCTGTGGAACCCCGCTTGTCACAGGGCCCGCTCTGACACCTCGTCACGTACCATGACTCGTTGTTGCCTCCCTGTCAGGTATTCTTGATCCATTGCAGGGGCTTTCCTGTTGTGTGTGCCTAATCCTCTAGCTTTTCAGTAACCTCTTGTGAGAACTGTGTCGAAGGCCTTCCTTGCAGTCCAAAAAAATGCAGTCGATCCACCCCCCTCTCCTCTTGTCTTACTTCTGTCACCTTATCATAAAACTCTAGTAGGTTTGTGACACAGGATTTTCCTTCCCTGAAACCGTGCTGGTTGTCAATTATAACTTGTTTCTTTCCAGGTGTCACCACTCTCCTCCTGATGATTTTTCTCCATGACCTTGCATACTATACCGTTAGTGATACAGGTCTGTAGTTTAGTGCCTCATGTTGTCTCCCTTTTTAAAAATTGGGACTACATTTGCCATCTTCCCCTACCTCGGGGAGTTGCCCCGTTTCAAATGAGTGTTGAAGATCTTTGTTAAAGGTACACACAATATCTCTGCTCCCTCTTTAAGGACCACGGAGAGATGTTGTCTGGTCCCACCGCCTTTGAGGTGTCAAGTTCGCACAGCAAACTTCTTCCCTCCTCCTTGGTTATATGTATTTTATCCCGCACTTGCTGGTGCCCCCCCCCTGTTCTGATTTCCTGGAGTCCTAAATGGTTTCCACTGTAAATACTTCTTTAAATCTCGTGTTGAGCTCCTGACATACCTCCCTGTCGTTTCTTGTTTAATTCCCCCTCCCCCCTTCCTCAGTCTGATTACCTGGTCCTTGACTGTTGTTTTTCCCCCTGATGTGGCTGTACAACAGCTTCGGGTCAGTCCCTTTACTTTTGATGCTATTTTCATTTTCATATTGTTGGTGAGCCTCCCTTCTTATCTGTGCATATTCGTTTCTGGCTCTTCGGCCTAATCTCTTTTTTTTCCTGAGTTCTCTGTCTTCTGTACCTTTCCCATTTCTATTTAAAACCTAGTTTTTGCTCCCCTACCCTTTTGGGGTAAACCCAAGGACTCTTTCTGTTTTTTCCCTTATTTCTTTTTTTTTCCCTTTGGGGAAACCCAAACCTCTCCTCTCCCTTTGCATTTTGTTTTGTCCCCCATAGTCCATCATTTTTGTACGGTTTTTCCTGTCAGTTCCCTCCCCCTTCCCCTAGACTGGATTTTTCCCTACAAAGTAGTCTTTTTTCCCCCGTCCCACCCTTTTCCTTCCATTTTCTCAAAACCCCAGGGTTTTTTAATAGCAGTGCACTCCTCCTCCCCCTCTCCTCCCCTGTCTTTCCTGAGGATTCGTTATCCGGTTTGGAAAAGATTGAATTGTTATTATTTTTGGTGAGTTTGTTTCTGTGAGTGTTTAGGGTCTGGGGATGTCTCCTTGTTTTTTTTGTGAAACTTCTACTTATTTGTTTTTCCCCATCTGCATTTTTTATCCCACCCTTTTCAAATTCTTTTCAAAAAGACTGTGGTCTGGGAGGTGTAGGGGTTTGGGGGAAAGTGGGGGGCCTGAAAAGGGGAACTTTTGGGGGGGTTGCTGTGGGGGTGGATTTTGGTAGTGTAGTGGGTGGGGGCTTTGGATGTGGCAGGGTTTTTTGGGTTTTGAGAGTTTTGGTTGCACGGGGGTTTTGACCTGGTTGGGAGGCTTCTTTGGGAAAGTTGTAAGGGGGGCTGTATTTGTTTTCCTGTGTCTGGGATCTCTGTTTGTTTCTCCATCAGCTCCTTTACTTCCCTTTGGGGCCTTTGTCCCAATCTCTGCCTTGAAGGTCACTTTCAGGGGCCGGGTTCTTTGTTTTACAAACCCCCTATTTCAAAAAATTTTTTCCAGCTGGGTCATGTCGTTTCTCATATTGCTTTCATGATGTTTTAAATTTGTTTTTTCCCCTTGTTTTCTTTCTTTTTATTTTTTTTCCACTTCAACCCCTGGGCCCATACACAAAGATGACCTCCCTTTTCTTTTCCCCAAACTGCATACCCCGTGTATCCCCTCATTAAATTTTGGTTTCCCCCTTTGCATTTTTCCCTTTTTCTTAAAGTTTCACTGGGTCTGTACTTGGGGTCATTTGGCCTTTTCTTTTTCCCCTTCTGGGCCCCTTTCCCCTGGGTTTCTGTTGGGTTTTTTGGGCCTCCACAATTGCTTAGCTTTTTTTTTTTACTCCCAGTCTCATTGATTGAGCTTCTAATCAGTTTTGTCCTTTTTTTCCCCTACATTTCCCCTTATTTGTGGACTGAGGTAGCGTCTTGTTGTAAAAATCCAAAAATGTTTTTAGTTCTTTAGGCTGTTTCAGATTTTTTAAATTTCCTCTTCAAACCCTTTTGTATCCTGGCCTCTGTGTTTTGGGACTTGCCCTCCCATTTCCCTGCTTTCCTTTTATATCCTCTTTTCCCATTCTAAAGTTAATTTTCTTTTTGTTTCTTTTCCCTTTTCATTTTTCCCTTTTTGTGAGCTCCCCCTCCCCATTTTCTTTTGCATTTTCCCTCCTCCGGGCCCTTGGTTTTTTTGGGTTGCTCTCGGGCAACCCATTTTTGTTTTTTCCTGATTGCCTAAGGGGGGGGAAAAAACCTTTGAAAATTTGTGTGTTAGGTTGGGTATTGTTATGCCCCGAGTGTGGGGGGGGGGTAGAGGAGGAACTGGGGGTTTATGTGGGGAGGAAAAGGAAAAAGGAGGGAAAAGAAAGTGGGTGAGTGGGAGAGGAGAGGGGAAGGGAAGGAAAGGGGGGGAAAGGGGGGGGGTGAAAGAGGGAGGGGAGAAATCAGGGAAGGGGATGTGAGATGCCGGTGGGGGAGGGGGGGTTTTTGTATGTGTGAGTCGGCTGTTTTGTGGGTGTGTGTGTGTGTGTGTTGTGTGTGTGTGTGTGTGTGTGTGTTTTGTGAGTGTGGTGTGTATGTGTGTGTGTGTGTTGTGTGTGGGGCGTGTGGTGTGTGCTTTGTTTTGTGTTTGTGTGTGTGGTGTATGTATTTGTGGGTGTGTGGTGTGTGTGTGTGTGTGTTGTGTGGTGTGTGTGTAGTGGCTGTGTGTGTTTTTTGTGTGTGTTTTGTATGGGGTATGGTGTGTGTGTATGTGTGTTTTGTGTATTTTGTGTGGGGTGTATGTGTGGGGTGTATGTGTGTTTTTGTGTGTGTGTGTGTTTTGGTGTGTGGGGTGTGTGTGTGTGGGGTGTGTGTTTTGGTGTGTGTGTATGTTTTGTGTGTGTTTTGTGTGTGGGGTAGGTGTGTGTGTATGGGTGTGTGTGTATGTGTGTGTGTGTTATGTGTAGGGGGGAGGTATGCGGGGGGGTTTACTTTTAAATTTAATACCAAAATTTTCTGCTTTAAAAAAAGCGAAAATTGCACTAGGGCAAAAGCTTAAATAAGTGTTGCCCTTTTGTGTGTGTGTGGGGGGGGGAAGGGGGGGAGGGTTAGAGGGGGGGTAGTCCGTTATCCCTCTTGTTCTGTCTTTCCTAGAAATGCTACACTCTTGCTTATTGCCCTTTTCTGGATTTAAGTATAAATTTTATTGCTGTTTTATCCTTTTCCCTTGTTCACGTTTAGAGAGGATTTCCCTAGTTTCCCTTAAGTATTTTTTATTAAAAAAATACTGTAATAGCTTGCAGGAGTGAGTGACCAGTATCTAACAGTGATGCAAGGCCAAGCCAAGCCAAGCCTGCGACATGCAAACCACAATATAGGTGATACTTGCGCTGGCAACGGTCGTGCCAAGTTGCCAGATGCCAGATGTGTGTGTGGGGTGTGTGAGTGTGTGTGTGTTTGTGTGGTGTGTGTGTGTGTGTGTGTGTGTGTGTGTGGTGTGTGTGTTTGTTGTGTGTGTCGTGTGTGTGTGTGTGTGTGTGTGGTGTGTGTGTGTGTGTGTGTGTGTGTAATTGTGTGTGTATGTGTCTGTGTGCGTGTGCGTAAATTAATAAATAAATAAAGGGGTTGAATATATTAAATTATAGCTAAATTTCTTGTCAGTAGATAAAAATGGCCTTAGTTTCAGGTAGAAATCCGATACCTTTTTTAATTTTTCGTATCATTTATATCTCAATGTCGCTGCATTTCCATGTAGTATTAGGTAAGTAGGTAAGTGAAATATGGCGGGCGAACACCGTAGATTTTCACCGTTTTCATTGCGCTATGGAAAATTAAGCCTTTGTAAAAATTAAGGCACTGGATGATACATTAGATAGTAAAAGGTGTTACTGGGGCAACCTTTTAAGCTCTGCGCGAAACGATGCTTCAATAAAAGCTTGTTCTTTGTATACATTATGTTGTCATTCGTATACCTATGGGCATAACGCCAACATATTCATTAGTAAGAGGTATTATATTTGTACACAATGAAGTTGGGTCCGATCAAATTGTTTGTTCTCACTGTTGCATCAGCTGTTTTGAAATATGTATATATACATATAGGTGAGTACACACACACACACACACACAACAGGCCGAGTGTCTATTAGACAAAAGCCTTCGACAGATAGTAACAATTACTATTATTACTACTACTACTGCTATTATTACTACTACTATTACTGCTACTATTACTACTACTACTACTACTGTTACTACCAACATCGCTACTACTAAACACACACACACACACACCAGTGAAGAGGAGAGGCCAGGAGCTAGGACTCGACCCCTGCAACCTCAACTAGGTGAGTACACACACAAACACACACATGTTGGAATGTCACCTTCGTGACTCTGGCTCGTAAAACCGCCGACAGCTTTCCTCAATCTTCGACTAGTGGGAAGAATTGCGTGAGATGGTACACTCATTAATCTCTGCCCTGGCTGACTCTTGGATCCCACCGCTCTGTGCACAGCTTCAACTATACTTGATTCAGCTCTGCAGAGAGTTAAACGTTGTTCCCATAAACCTTGTCCTGCAACTTCTGCCTTTGTTTTTAATTTCATCATGTTGAGACAAAGGCAAATGAAGAAGAAAGAAGACATTGAAAATTAAAATAAATTAAAGCTAGCAGAGTAGTTAAAGAAGTGCATATTGAAGACGGGATAAGAAGAGACAGTAAGAAGTATTAAAGTTGAATGTGAAAATGTGTATTATTTGCTCATGTATATGAAGCGCTAAACCCTTTTGGGTCATTCACTGCAAGGTGGGGAAATATAGAGAGGAAAAAAATTGGGTATTAATTATGTATGGATATAAAGAGGGAGGGAGGGTATACTGGGAAAGGGAAGATTTTTGGTCACAAGAAGCATACTTAGAGAGGAAATAATAAATAGATGTCACATACATAGTGAAGTAGTGGAGGCAGGACCCAAACATAGCTTAAAGATGGGGTACGATAAGATTCTTGGATCAGGCAGAGAGTGTACCTAGTAGAGACTAGCGAAGAAGCGGGGCCAACAGCTGTAAATCGACCCCTGCAGCGACAGTAGGTGAGTACAAATAGGTGAACACACACAAACACACACACACACACCACACACACACACACACACACAACACCACACACCACAAAACACACCCCGCACACACAGACAGACACACACACACACACACAAAACACACACACACACACACACACCCCACACACACACACACACACACACCACACACACACACACACACACACAAAACACACACACAGCGTCAGTTGCTTTGGAAGTACAGAGTTATTGCCCAAAACACAAACAGATGTTGGGAAAGCTTATGCACTTTGATCTGCAGATAATACAACCAGATTATCGGGTCAAGAGGTAACAATATCGGACTTACCTGGTCCAAAAGACAGGACCAAACTTATCTGGTCCATAGATATCAGGATCTGACTTATCTGATTCATTTGTAACAAGACTGACTTATCTGGTCTGCAGATATCGAGACTAATGTGAGAGTTTGCATGAAAACAACACAAACACAATTCTTTGAATATAAAGAAGAAAAAGGCACAATGTCGTGACTGGAACAATACACAAATAACCCGCACATAGGAGAGAGAAGCTTATGACGACGTTTCGGACCGACTTGGACCATTTAACAGCAAGGACAGGTATTTATATCCTCTTAAATTTGTGTAATGAGGTGTGTGTGTGGTGTGTGTGTGTGTGGGTGTGTGTGTGTGTGTGTGTGTGTGTGTGTGTGTGTGTGACCTGGAAGAGAAAGCTTTGACCCAAAGCTAGCCAGAGTGAGGATAATGAAGAGTATAATGAGGAAATGTTTATAAAATATTTATATTTTATATATATATATTATATATATATTTTAAAATTTTTATTTATATTTATTATATTATATATATTTATATATATATATATTTTATTTTAT
>NC_069466.1:28903758-28917969 GCF_026875155.1 Cherax quadricarinatus | reverse complement strand
CTTGGCTCGTAAAAACCGCCGACAGTTTTCCTCAATCTTGACAGGGGGAAGAATTGCGTGAGTGTACATCATTAATCTCTGCCCGGGCTGATCTTGGACCCCACCGCTCTGTGCACACTTAAATATATTTGTTCACCCTTTGCAGAGATTAAACGTTGTCCATAACCTTGTCCCTGCAACTTCGCCTTTGTTTTTAATTTCATCATGTTGAGACAAAGGCAAATGAAGAAGAAAGAAGACATTGAAAATTAAAATAAATTAAAGCTAGCAGAGTAGTTAAAGAAGTGCATATTGAAGACGGGATAAGAAGAGACAGTAAGAAGTATTAAAGGTGAATGTGAAAATGTGTATTATTTGCTCATGTATATGAAGCGCTAAACCCTTTTGGGTCATTCACTGCAAGGTGGGGAAATATAGAGAGGAAAAAAATTGGGTATTAATTATGTATGGATATAAAGAGGGAGATACACAAATGACCCGCACATAAAAGACAGAAGCTTACGACGACGTTTCGGTCCGACTTGGACCATTGACAAAGTCACACTAACAGAGGTGGAGCAGGACGGCTATATATAGGCAGGAAGAGGTGGAGGTAGTAGTAGTGGTAGTAGTAGTAGTAGTACAAGAATTGTGCATGTGTCATTTCATCCTGTCTGTATTATATACAATTCTTGTACTACTACTACTACTACTACTACTACTACTACTACTACTACTACTACTACTACTACTACTACTACTACTACTACTACTACCACTACTACTACCTCCACCTCTTCCTGCCTATATATAGCCGTCCTGCTCCACCTCTGTTAGTGTGACTTTGTCAATGGTCCAAGTCGGACCGAAACGTCGTCGTAAGCTTCTGTCTTCTTTGTGCGGGTTATTTGTGTATCGTTCCAGTCACGGTATTGTGCCTTTTTGTTATTTATTTATAAAGAGGGAGGGAGGGTATACTGGGAAAGGGAAGATTTTGGGTCACAAGAAGCATACTTAGAGAGGAAATAATAAATAGATGTCACATGCATAGTGAAGTAGTGGAGGCAGGACCCAAACATAGCTTAAAGATGGGGTACGATAAGATTCTTGGATCAGGCAGAGAGTGTACCTAGTAGAGACTAGCGAAGAAGGGGGGCCAACAGCTGTAAATCGACCCCTGCAGCCACAGTACGTGAGTACAAATAGGTGAACACACACACACACACACACACACACACACACACACACACACACACACACACACACACACACACACACACACACACACACACACACACACACATACACACACACACACACACACACACACACACAGCGTCAGTTGCTTTGGAAGTACAGAGTTATTGCCAAATCACAAACAGATGTTGGGAAAGTTTATGCACTTTGATCTGCAGATAATACAACCAGACTTATCGGGTCAAGAGGTAACAATATCGGACTTACCTGGTCCACAAATGACAGGACCAAACTTATCTGGTCCATAGATATCAGGATCTGACTTATCTGATTCATTTGTAACAAGATTGACTTATCTGGTCTGCAGATATCGAGACTGATGTGAGAGTTTGCATGAAAACAACACAAACATAATTCTTTGAATATAAAGAAGAAAAAGGCACAATGTCGTGACTGGAACAATACACAAATAACCCGCACATAGGAGAGAGAAGCTTATGACGACGTTTCGGACCGACTTGGACCATTTAACAGCAAGACAGGTATTGATATCCTCTTAAATTTGTGTAATGAGGTGTGTGTGTGTATGTGTGTGTGTGTGTGTGTGTGTGTGGGGTGTGTGTGTGTGTGTGTGTGTGTGTGTGTGTGTGTGTGTGTGTGACCTGGAAGAGAAAGCTAGACAAAGCTAGCCAGAGTGAGGATAATGAAGATTAATGAGGAAATTTTATATATATATATATATATATATATATTTATATATATATATATTATATAAATATTTTATATATATATATATAAATATAAGGTAGTAGGTTGGTAGACAGCAACCACCCAGGGAAGTACTACCGTCCTGCCAGATGACTGTGAAAAAAAAACCTGTAACTGTTTTGCATGATGGTAGGATTGCTGGTTTCTTTTTCTGTCTCATAAACACGCAAAGATAACGGGGATATCTTGCTCCCTCCTACTTACACTTTGGTCACACTTCACAGACACGCACATGCATATATATATATACATACATCTGGTTTTTCTCCTTTTTCTAAATAGCTCTTGTTTTTTTTTATTTCTTCTATTGTCCATGGGGAAGTGGAAAAGAATCTTTCCCCCCGTAAGCCATGTGTGTCGTATGAGGCGACTAAAATGCGGGAGCAATGGGCTAGTAACCCCTTCTCCTGTATACAATTACTAAAAAAGAAGAAGAAAAACTTTTTAAAACTGGTTGCTTAAATGTGCGTGATGTAGTGCGGATGACAAGAAAAAGATGATTGCTGATGGGTTTTGAATGAAAAGAAGTTGGATGTCCTGGCCCTAAGCGAAACAAAGCTGAAGGGGTAGGAGAGTTTCAGTGGGGGAAATAAATGGGATTAAATCTGGAGTATCTGAGAGAGTTAGAGCAAAGGAAGGGGGAGCAGTATGTTAAATGATCAGTTATGGAAGGAGAAAAGAGAATAGAAAGTGTAAAATTTAAGAATTATTGGATTAAAGTAAAGGTTTTGGGTGCGAGAAGTGGTCATAATAAGCGTGTATGCACCTGGAGAAGAGAGGAATGCAGAGGAGAGAGAGAGATTTTGGGGGATGTTAAGTGAATGTATAGGAGCCTTTGAACCAAGTGAGAGAGTAATTGTGGTAGGGGACTTGAATGCTAAAGTAGGAGAAACTTTTAGAGAGGGTGTGGTAGGTAAGTTTGGGGTGCCAGGTGTAAATGATAATGGGAGCCCTTTGATTGAACTTTGTATAGAAAGGGGTTTAGTTATAGGTAATACATATTTAAGAAAAAGAGGATAAATAAGTATACACGATATGATGTAGGGCAAAATGACAGTAGTTTGTTGGATTATGTATTGGTAGATAAAAGACTGTTGAGTAGACTTCAGGATGTACATGTTTATAGAGGGGCCACAGATATATCAGATCACTTTCTAGTTGTAGCTACACTGAGAGTAAAAGGTAGATGGGATACAAGGAGAATAGAAGCATCAGGGAAGAGAGAGGTGAAGGTTTATAAACTAAAAGAGGAGGCAGTTAGGGTAAGATATAAACAGCTATTGGGATAGATGGGCTAATGAGAGCATAGGCAATGGGGTCGAAGAGGTATGGGTAGGTTTAAAAATGTAGTGTTAGAGTGTTCAGCAGAAGTTTGTGGTTACAGGAAAGTGGGTGCAGGAGGGAAGAGGAAGCGATTGGTGGAATGATGATGTAAAGAGAGTAGTAAGGGAGAAAAAGTTAGCATATGAGAAGTTTTTACAAAGTAGAAGTGATGCAAGGAGGAAGATATATGGAGAAAAAGAAGAAGTTAAGAGAGTGGTGAAGCAATGTAAAAAAGAGCAAATGAGAGAGTGGGTGAGATGTTATCAACAAATTTTGTTGAAAATAAGAAAAAGTTTTGGAGTGAGATTAACAAGTTAAGAAAGCCTAGAGAACAAATGGATTTGTCAGTTAAAAATAGGAGAGGAGAGTTATTAAATGGAGAGGTAGAGGTATTGGGAAGATGGAAGGAATATTTTGAGGAATTGTTAAATGTTGATGAAGATAGGGAAGCTGTGATTTCGTGTATAGGGCAAGGAGGAATAACATCTTGTAGGAGTGAGGAAGAGCCAGTTGTGAGTGTGGGGAAGTTCGTGAGGCAGTAGGTAAAATGAAAGGGGTAAGGCAGCCGGGATTGATGGGATAAAGATAGAAATGTTAAAAGCAGGTGGGGATATAGTTTTGGAGTGGTTGGTGCAATTATTTAATAAATGTATGGAAGAGGGTAAGGTACCTAGGGATTGGCAGAGAGCATGCATAGTTCCTTTGTATAAGGCAAAGGGGATAAAAGAGAGTGCAAAAATTATAGGGGGATAAGTCTGTTGAGTGTACCTGGTAAAGTGTATGGTAGAGTTATAATTGAAAGAATTAAGAGTAAGACGGAGAATAGGATAGCAGATGAACAAGGAGGCTTTAGGAAAGGTAGGGGTGTGTGGACCAGGTGTTTACAGTGAAACATATAAGTGAACAGTATTTAGATAAGGCTAAAGAGGTCTTTGTGGCATTTATGGATTTGGAAAAGGCGTATGACAGGGTGGATAGGGGGGCAATGTGGCAGATGTTGCAAGTGTATGGTGTAGGAGGTAGGTTACTGAAAGCAGTGAAGAGTTTTTACGAGGATAGTGAGGCTCAAGTTAGAGTATGTAGGAAAGAGGGAAATTTTTTCCCAGTAAAAGTAGGCCTTAGACAAGGATGTGTGATGTCACCGTGGTTGTTTAATATATTTAAGATGGGGTTGTAAGAGAAGTAAATGCGGGGGTCTTGGCAAGAGGCGTGGAGTTAAAAGATAAAGAATCACACACAAAGTGGGAGTTGTCACAGCTGCTCTTTGCCGATGACACTGTGCTCTTGGAGATTCTGAAGAGAAGTTGCAGAGATTGGTGGATGAATTTGGTAGGGTGTGCAAAAGAAGAAAATTAAAGGTGAATACAGGAAAGAGTAAGGTTATGAGGATAACAAAAAGATTAGGTGATGAAAGATTGAATATCAGATTGGAGGGAGAGAGTATGGAGGAGGTGAACGTATTCAGATATTTGGGAGTGGACGTGTCAGCGGATGGGTCTATGAAAGATGAGGTGAATCATAGAATTGATGAGGGAAAAAGAGTGAGTGGTGCACTTAGGAGTCTGTGGAGACAAAGAACTTTGTCCTTGGAGGCAAAGAGGGGAATGTATGAGAGTATAGTTTTACCAACGCTCTTATATGGGTGTGAAGCGTGGGTGATGAATGTTGCAGCGAGGAGAGGCTGGAGGCAGTGGAGATGTCATGTCTGAGGGCAAAGTGTGGTGTGAAAAATAATGCAGAGAATTCGTAGTTTGGAAGTTAGGAGGAGGTGCGGGATTACCAAAACTGTTGTCCAGAGGGCTGAGGAAGGGTTGTTGAGGTGGTTCGGACATGTAGAGAGAATGGAGCGAAACAGAATGACTTCAAGAGTGTATCAGTCTGTAGTGGAAGGAAGGCGGGGTAGGGGTCGGCCTAGGAAGGGTTGGAGGAGGGGTAAAGGGGGTTTTTGTGTGCGAGGGCTTGGACTTCCAGCAGGCATGCGTGAGCGTGTTTGATAGGAGTGAATGGAGACAAATGGTTTTTTAATACTTGACGTGCTGTTGGAGTGTGAGCAAAGTAACATTTATGAAGGGATTCGGGGAAACCGGCAGGCCGGACTTGAGTCCTGGAGATGGGAAGTACAGTGCCTGCACTCTGAAGGAGGGGTGTTAATGTTGCAGTTTAAAAACTGTAGTGTAAAGCACCCTTCTGGCAAGACAGTGATGGAGTGAATGATGGTGAAAGTTTTTCTTTTTCGGGCCACCCTGCCTTGGTGGGAATCGGCCGGTGTGATAATAAAAAAAAAATAAAATATATATATGTATATATAATATATATATATATATATATATATATATATATATTTTATATAAAATATATATATATATATATATATATATGTATATATAACTAAAAAAAATAAAGTATTGAAATTGAATATAGGCGTAAAACCTAGGCTTACACGCTTATAGCCTATCAAATTATAATCTGGATGGCAAACACAGAATTAAAAACAGTCATGTTGGATACATGCATCCACATGGATAATCCTAGTCCATTTAAACAGAAAACCAAATATATTCCAAAACCAGCCATTCATTTATGTAAATGGTGAAAAAAGTATATTTAAATAGCGCTCAACCTCCCACAAGTATTACTGGCACACACACACACACACACACACACACACACACACACACACACACACACACACACCACACACACACACACACACACACTCACAAACACACACACACACATACACACACACACACACACACACACACACACAACACACACACACACAACACACACACACACACACACACACACACACTCACAACACACACACACACATACACACACACACACACACACACACACACACACACACACACACACACACACACACACACATACACACACACACACACACACAAAGGTATGATAAAGCTCACGGCTCAGGGAGAGTGACCTAGTAGCGATCAGTGAAGAGGCGGGGCCAGGAGCTCGGACTCGACCCCCGCAACCTCAACTAGGTGAGTACAACTAGGTGAGTACACACACACACACACACACACACACATACACGCACAGCAGTAAAGGAAGAATACTGTGGAATAGTCAGACGGATTAACTAATCCTCTTGCGGAGGAATTTAAATATTTATAAAGAGCGTTTGCTGGACATAAAATCCAGCAAATGCCTCATTGAAGAGCGCTAAGCTCGTAGGGGTCATACTATCTACGGACATTCAGGGGTAAACAACAGCGATCTAACAAGAGACTGGCTTCAATTCCTTATGTTAAGATGCTAACCTAGCATGTGCTACTAATGAGACATTTTGTGGCAACGTTTCGCTCTCCAGTTTTGTATTTTATTGTGATAACGTTTCGCTCTCCAGGAACTCTTAATATGCCTACGTTTCACTCTCCGGGAGCTTTGTATTTTATTGTGGCAACGTTTCACTTTCCAGGAGCTTTGACAAAGCTTTGACGATACTCCTGGAGAGCGAAACGTTGCCACAATAAAATGTCGCATTAATTGCACACGTGTCCTTTTCCCTAACACATTGTCGATAATTCTACCAACATTATTACAAGTTAAGAACCGTCCACCATCATAATGGCGTCTCTACTGTAGGTGTCTTAAAACACAATATTTAATAATTACATTGGATTTAAAACTCTAATATTTAGTGGAAATGAAATGAAAATAAAAGCGAAGAGTAAAGCGAGCTATCTGATAGGTGGTGCAACTAAAAGTGTGTTTATATTATACCACAAGACGGGCTGCCAACATTAGTTTTGTTCTGGCTCTATCCTTGGTGAGCCATCTATGATCTCCATAAAACTACACAGAGCGAAACGTTGTCTCAATAAAAGCGTGTTCTTCCTTTTTTGATAACGGTGTTGTAGTTAGAGTCAGGTTTAATCCTGCAGACTTTGCTCCCGACACGAACATCAAAGTCGTTATATCCAAATAATTTTCCAAATTATTGACAGAAGCCGCACGACAGAAGCCACGACAGAAGCCGCACGACAGAAGCCACGACAGAAGCCGCACGACAGAAGCCACGACAGAAGCCGCACGACAGAAGCCACGACAGAAGCCGCACGACAGAAGCCACGACAGAAGCCACGACAGAAGCCACGATAGAAGCCGCACGACAGAAGCCACGACAGAAGCCGCACGACAGAAGCCACGACAGAAGCCACGACAGAACCCACGACAGAAGCCGCACGACAGAAGCCACGACAGAAGCCGCACGACAGAAGCCATGACAGAAGCCACGACAGAAACCACGACAGAAGCCGCACGACAGAAGCCACGACAGAAGCCGCACTGTCTACACTACACACTCACCAGCTCAAACGTTTAACCTGATATCGATGTCATAGAAACTGAAAAATATATCCTACCTGCTTATGTTGTTCCGTTATCGGCGTTAAAACTGTTCGTAACTGTTAGATAAATTACATTAACCTAACCTAATTAATTCATAATAATTAATGACTGGGAAGACATCAACCAAAAGTAACGTGTGAAGAGACGTCTTATTACAGGATAAGTTATCATGGAAAGAATTTGATAAATACAGAGTGATGACTTGTTGCTTGGGTTACCGTAAGTGTATATAATAGTAGATGCACACACACACACACACACACACACACACACACACACACACACACACACATGAATCAAAGGGATGTTAGGAAGTATTTCTTCAGTCATAGAGTAGTCAGGCCATGGAATAGCCTAGAAAGTGATGTGGTGGAGGCAGGAACCATACATAGTTTTAAGGCGAGGTATGATAGAGCTCATGGGGCAGGGAGAGAGAGGACCTAGTAGCAATCAGCGAAGAGGCGGGGCCAGGAGCTGTGACTCGACCCCTGCAACCACAAATAGGTGAGTACAAATAGGTGAGTACACACACACACACACACTGAAAACATATTCCGGAACTTTAAATACTGATTATAAAGTTTTATAGAGCCAGATGAGACATTATATACCTGCCAAGTCCCTCAACGTGTGTTGAAACTCAAACCTTGAAGTTCTATACTCTTATAAATAGGACTCAGAACGGCAATCATCAGAAATTTAAAATCTTAGAACACGACCACTGGAGTGTTTTTGCGGAGCTAAATGAAATAGATAATCTCTTAAGATGTTAGATACATGTGAAATATATTGTTCGTGAGAATTCTCGAGCGTCTTGATTCATTTTTGTCTTCGTGGAATCAATAAGAACAGTAAACCTTCCAGCAGACGCGTTGTAGACCTAGACTTTAATTTAGGTTTAATTTAGCTCAGATTCGCGCTTCATCAAATCTATGAAAAATAAAATATCTTCAATGTGAATTCCGCCTCACCGGAATGTATAATTGAGTAGCGTTTGGGTTTGTCTAAATAATTTGTGAGGCTCAAACCAGAGCAAACCCTCGTCTAAAAGTCGGTCTCTGTCGACATGTCGCCCAAATCACCGCCTCCCAAAAATGCTTCTCTTTGAATATATTTCTAATATTTTAGCTCGACGTCTCTAAAGCAAGTAAAAGGTAAGACAATTACTGCAAATCTCTCCCAGGATAAATTTTCACCTATGACCACCTTAAGAAAAAAGGATTTTGCAGTAACGTAATAATCAGTTCAGGACATAAATCTGCCAACATACGGGTAATTTTCAGCAAAATACGGTATTGTTTTCACGGATATTTTCTTAAACCTGTCCGCTACAAGAGGTTCATAAAAAAAAGCTTTCGGTCTTCAGTTCAGATTCTGTGTTCAAATGTATCCGGTGGAAGTCAAAATGTTGCCAAATAGTTAATGCAAAGTAGAGCAAGCGTTTCTCAAAACAATGTTTCGCTCAAAGAGGGTAATATGTTGATCTGCTGTAAGTATTTTTGCATTACGATTTACGCCCCTTGACGGTTTTCCAAACAGCTGAAGGGATCCTGGGAACAATACTAACTACGCCGCCATGAGCGGTCGCGAAGATATCTTCCGTAAGACTAAAATGGTATTAAAGAGGGAGTTAGCACACGGTACAGCCATGAGCGGTACATCCTCTTCTCTTTAATTTCATTTATTTAGGTCTGAGCACCCACATGAGGAAGATGAAGCTGTGAGGTGTCACGCAACCATGATGTACCTACCTGGGACTCATGAAAGTAAGACTGTCTAGTGTAAACTAGAAGTATTGTACATGATGACAGGACAGTGTTAAGAATCAGTCTTTATGTAGACATTATTGTATATCGCTTCGCAAGGCGAGCTGCATCTGGCGTTGTAATTTCCGTCACAACTGGCATCGAAAGTCGCGTCACAACTGGCATCGGAAGTCGCATCGCAACTGACATCGAAAGTCGCTGATGGTACTCTCTATACAGTGCGTCGTCGGCACCACAGCTCTGATGGTCATCAAAAAATTACATTTGCCAGGCGTTTTATTGAAGACAAAGGTCAGATAGTGTGTGTGTGTGTGTGTGTGTGTGTGTGTGTGTGTCCTCACCTAATTGAGGTTGCAGGGGTCGCTTCATAGCTCCTGGCCTCTGTGTGTGTACTCACCTATTTGTACTCACCTATTTGTGGTTGCAGGGGTCGATTCATAGCTCCTGGCCTCTGTGTGTGTACTCGCCTATTTTTGGTTGCAGGGGTCGATTCATAGCTCCTGGCCTCTGTCTGTGTACTCACCTATTTGTACTCACCTATTTGTGGTTGCAGGGGTCGAGTCATAGCTCCTGGAATTGCCTCTTCACTGATCGTTACCAGGTCCTCTCTCTCCCTGCTCCATGAGCTTTATCATACCTCGTCTTAAAACTATGTATGGTTCCTACCTCCACTACACCACTTGCCAAACTATTCCACTTCCTGACAACTCTGTGACTAAAGAAATATTTCCCAACATCTCATATGAGTCTTCAACTCTCAACTGTGACCCCTTGTGCTCCCCTATTTGTACTCACCTATTTGTGGTTGCAGGGGTCGAGTCACAGCTCTTGGCCCCGCCTCTTCGCTGATTGCTACTAGGTCCTCTCTCTCCCTGCCCCATGAGCTCTATCATACCTCGCCTTAAAACTATGTATGGTTCCTGCCTCCACCACATCACTTTCTAGGCTATTCCATGGCCTGTGTGTGTGTGTGGTGTGTGTGTGTGTGTGTGTGTGTGTGTGTATGTGTGTGTGTGTATTTATCAATTTTCCTGACGGAAATATCAAAGTACTAGGTACCAGGAATTTTCACCTTTGGTAACTGCGTCAACGTTACTTGTTGACCTGTCGATGCGTTATTACTCTGAAGTGACGACGTTAGCAAAATTTAATTTGTAAAAAAATAAAATACTTCCAAAGTTGGTATCTGCAAAAAATTGTGTAATATTTTGTTTAAATACAATGATGGCAAAATTTGCTGTCACGATTTTTACGAAGAAGGTAAATGAGAGTCTGGCGATAACGAATCAGGTGAGAGAACATGGAAGGAGAAATTTTATACTTTACTCCTATCATACTTCTGAATTGTGCTGACTACTTGAATTATTGGCTATGTATCAGTCTTCCTTATTCCTTTCTCTCTCCCTCTCCCTCCCTCCCTACGTCTCTCTCTCTCTCTCTCTCTCTCCGTCTCTCCCCTCTCTCACACACACTCTCCCCTCTCACACACTCTCCCCCTCTCACACACTCTCCCCCTCTCACACACTCTCCCCCTCTCACACACTCCCCCCTCTCACACACTCTCCCCCTCTCACACACTCTCCCCTCTCACACACTCTCCCCCTCTCACACACTCTCCCCCTCTCACACACTCTCCCCCTCTCACACACTCTCCCCCTCTCACACACTCTCCCCTCTCACACACTCTCCCCCTCTCACACACTCTCCCCCTCTCACACACTCTCCCCCTCTCACACACTCTCCCCCTCTCATACACTCTCCCCCTCTCACACACTCTCCCCCTTTCACACACTCTCCCCCTCTCACACACTCTCCCCTCTCACACACTCTCCCCTCTCACACACTCTCCCCTCTCACACACTCTCCCCTCTCACACACTCTCCCCTTTACACACTCTCCCCTCTCACACACTCTCCCCTCTCACACACTCTCCCCCTCTCACACACTCTCCCCCTCTCACACACTCTCCCCCTCTCATACACTCTCCCCCTCTCACACACTCTCCCCCTCTCACACACCTCCCCCTCTCATACACTCTCCCCCTCTCACACTCTCCCCTCTCACACACTCTCCCCCCTCACACACTCTCCCCTCTCACTCTCCCCCTCTCACACACTCTCCCCCTCTCACACACTCTCCCCCTCTCACACACACTCCCCCTCTCATACACTCTCCCCCTCTCACACACACTCCCCCTCTCACACACACTCCCCCTCTCACACACACTCCCCGTCTCACACACTCCTCTCTCTCTCTCTCTCTCATCTCTCTCCTCCTCTCTCCTCCTCTCTCTCTCTCCTCTCCTCTCTCTCTCTCTAATTGCTTACATGCACTCTGGATTTTTTTTAATTTAGATTAAAAAAAATTAAAATTCATATTTATTTTTGTTTATCTCCACGCAGAAACACAGATTTTTTCCCCCGCACAGGAAACACAAAACAAGATTCACATTTTTATTTGCAAATTCGAAACAAATGCAAAATAGGAGAGAAAAATAGTAAAGTAAAAAAAAAAGAAAATGTTCGTGGCTCGATACAATTCACATCTTGCCCACAGTTTACAGAGGACGATGTTTCGCCCCGTCCAGTACCGGCCCACGACAGATCGATACGTCTAGTTTATTCTCAGAGTTGTACATTAGTTATGACAAGGACAGGTAATGATGTATTTGAATCAACGTAGGTATTCCCATAACTCTGTTATGGGAATACCTACGACAATACCTACGACAATACTTACGACAATACCTACGACAATACCTACGACAATACTTACGACAATACCTACGACAATACTTACGACAATACCTACGACAATACCTACGACAATACTTACGACAATACCTACGACAATACCTACGACAATACCTATGACAATACCTACGACAATACCTACGACTATACCTACGACAATACCTACGACAATACCTACGACAATACCTACGACTATACCTACGACAATACCTACGACTATACCTACGACAATACCTACGACAATACCTACGACAATACCTACGACAATACCTACGACAATACCTACGACAATACCTACGACAATACCTACGACAATACCTAAGATAATAATGTAAAATTCCTCACCTTTGCCGGAGCTTCCTGTGTGACACATCACATTACACGTGGCAGTCCTTTATGACATCTCATCACACGTGGCAGTCCTTTGTGACATCACATCACACGTGGCAGCCCTATGTGACATCACATCACACGTGGCAGTCCTATGTGACAATGTCACACGTACTTACTCTCAGTGGTCGAAATCTATTTTCAGAAAAGACAGTTCCAAAAAAATCCAATCTACATCTGTATCTCCCTTCTCTCAAAGTTCATTTTTATCCACGTTCCGCACTGTTGACGGGGACGTGGATTTAATCAATTCCGAGAGTCCAATTTGACACTCAGAGTTGTCCTTCTACAAGAAGGATCGACACGATATCAACATTGAGTCCAGTTTGACACTCAAGAGTTATCCTTCCATAAGAAGGATCGACACATCAACATTGAAAATGAGAGAAGCCCCTCCATGTTTGCCTTGGTATAAATTCGAAACCTACGTATACACGCTGAAATAGGTTCTTCGTATATAATCATTGATATAAAGGTTTAGATCCAAAGTTTATGAGGTTCCTTCTTTGTATAACTCTCGCAGATACTCATAATTTTGGTCCACTTAAGCTCAGTCCGCGGAAATGTATAAATATACAAACATGTATGAATGTATATGAATATATATGAAGGCGTTTCGGCCCAACTTAGACCATTCACAAGCGTCACTAACACAGGAAGGTGAGGGAGCCGGTATGTATTGGAGAGGGGGAGGATAAGGAAGGGAAAAAGAGAGGAAAACATATGTGGAGAAGTAGTGGTAAATGAAATGTTCGTAGTGTTGTGTATTGTTCCAGTAACGGTATTGTGAAATGTTGATCTTTCTGAATATAAAAATATGGAACTGTTCCATCACAGCGTGAGGGGAAAGCTTGTTCTCTTACCTCAGCTGAAGATACGTCTGTAGGCACAGTAAAACGTTTATCAAGACTGAAAAAATAGGAACAACTAAAGCAGGATCCTGTTTCATGCTATCAGAAGTTACCATGAATGTTCATCCAGTGAAAATCTTCCCAGAGAAACCATGCACTGGCTTTTGTCTCTGAGTAAATTTACAGCCTATGATAAGACTGAAAAAAAGTGGATCTACACTCCTTTCGTGTAAGTTGTTTTGGAAAAATCCATAATGCTTCCTGTAATTTCATTTCCTAAACAAAGATTCCTGAATCTTGGAAAAAATATTCACACCATAACTCCTGTGATATTTTCTCATAGGTTTCTGTAATAACTGTTTATAAATTCTAAAACTGTAAACACAGCGTCTCTTCCTAGAGTGAGAGTTTCTTGCATGTTAAACAGTGATCAGGCTTAGAGCTATGTTAGATTACTTAAAATCTACAGACATGCTTTACCTGACAAAAGAACAATATTAAGTAAGATACATAAACAAACTTGCGTCTGTAGAGACAGGCACAGACCGAGCTCTTACTGTGACTTTACATAGAACAAAACGTTGTCACAATAATAACGTGCTCTGCTTCTGTGTCTGAGTCTCTGGGTGCTTGTGTGTGTCTATGGGCTTTCTATGATGCTGTTTTCTTAGTCTACCTAATATCCAGTTCTATCTCAATCTCGTCTCGTAACTGCGATCTCAGAAGCATTTGTTTTCATGGAGTTATCAGAAGCCCCATAATTTGTATGTGAAGCCTTGAATACATACGCTGATTGAT
>NC_069466.1:28891258-28898758 GCF_026875155.1 Cherax quadricarinatus | reverse complement strand
CCAAAACTATATCCCCACCTGCTTTTAACATTTCTATCTTTATCCATCAATCCCGGCTGCCTTACCCCCTTTCATTTTACCTACTGCCTCACGAACTTCCCCACACTCACAACTGGCTCTTCCTCACTCCTACAAGATGTTATTCCTCCTTGCCCTATACACGAAATCACAGCTTCCCTATCTTCATCAACATTTAACAATTCCTCAAAATATTCCTTCCATCTTCCCAATACCTCTAACTCTCCATTAATAACTCTCCTCTCCTATTTTTAACTGACAAATCCATTTGTTCTCTAGGCTTTCTTAACTTGTTAATTCTCACTCCAAAACTTTTTCTTATTTTCAACAAAATTTGTTGATAACATCTCACCCACTCTCTCATTTGCTCTCTTTTTACATTGCTTCACCACTCTCTTACCTTCTCTCTTTTTTCTCCATATACTCTTCCCTCCTTGCATCACTTCTACTTTGTAAAAACTTCTCATATGCTAACTTTTTCTCCCTTACTACTCTCTTTACATCATCATTCCACCAATCGCTCCTCTTCCCTCCTGCACCCACTTTCCTGTAACCACAAACTTCTGCTGAACACTCTAACACTACATTTTTAAACCTACCCCATACCTCTTCGACCCCATTGCCTATGCTCTCATTAGCCCATCTATCCTCCAATAGCTGTTTATATCTTACCCTAACTGCCTCCTCTTTTAGTTTATAAACCTTCACCTCTCTCTTCCCTGATGCTTCTATTCTCCTTGTATCCCATATATATATATATATATATATATATTATATATTATATATATATATATATATATATATATATATACACGTCGTGCCGAATAGGTAAAACTGGTCAGTTAGCAAGAACTCGTTTTAAATTAAGTGCCTTCTGAAAATTTCTCGTATATGTTTAAAGATATATTTTTTTTCGTTTAGGTTAATGTGAAAAATATTAATTTTGAGCCAAAAGAACCTTAGAAAACTTACCTAACCATATTATAAGAAGCGCAATTTAATTTCGCCTAATTCAACTAAATATGTCTTAGATAAGTTTACAGTAATTTAATGAATAATTAATTTTTTTTTGTTAGGTTCAGAATGATTTTTGCGAAATTATTGCATACACAAATTTTCGCTTGTCTTATTCGGCAAGAAGAGCATTGCTATTTAAGCCAAAATTGCAAGTTCTGCCTATTTTTCACGACACACACACACACATACACACACACACACACACACACACACACATATATATATATATATATATATATATATATATATATATATATATATAATATATATATATATATATATATATAATATATATAATATATATACATATATATATATATAATATATATATATATATATATATATATATATATAATATATATATATATATATATATATATATATATATATATTTATATATATATAATATATATATATATATATATATATATATATATATATATGTATATATATATATATGATGTAAGTGACATTTAAAAACTGAGGAGCCGATTTCATTATTTAATTAAAATGCTCTCTCTCTCTCTCTCTCTCTCTCTCTCTCTCTTTTTGTTTTTTACACAGGGTTTGACAAGGTTAAGGATCCCTAGCTTTATTGACAAGCTATATACAGGTTAAGGATTCCTAACTTTATTGGCAAGCTAAGAGCTGTTACCTACATCAGCTCATTTGAAAGCATTTTTATTGTTATGAGACATACTAGTAGGGAGCAGGATGAAGTTGGAGCCATCTGTGGGGCAGCATTTTCATTTGATCAACTGACTTTATCTCGTTGACATCATTATGCTGTACGAATGTGTTCCATACTCGTGTCATCCTGGGTATGTCTGATCTCAGATGGAGTGATGTTCTTGAGAAGGGTACAGCCAGAGTGAAGTTGCTGCTTTCTGCCCGTCTTGTGGCATAAAAGCTTGTTTCACGCTGTCCTCGATGTGAATCCAAGTGTGGTATTTTGACAATATTGGCCTTGTACATAACAGTAAGGCCACCCACATCCCTCCTATGTTGAAGGCTCTGCTGAAATGACAGATCTATCCAGGATGGGTCCAGGCGAGAGATGAGACATCTTGCTCTGTTCTCTGCTCTATCAAGCAGTCAAGCACTCTCTCTCTCTCTCTCTCTCTCTCTCTCTCTCTCTCTCTCTCTCTCTCTCTCTCTCTCTCTCTCTCTCTCTCTCTCTCTCTCTCTTCTCTCTCTCTCTCTCTCCTCTCTCTCTCTCTCTCTCTCTCCTCTCTCCTCTCTCTCTCTCTCCTCTCTCTCTCTCCTCTCTCTCTCTGCATATCCTTCTACATATTCTCTCTTCACTGCGTCTTCTACCTTTCTGAAGCACCTGACGCATCCTTTGACTTGATACAGACACCTCATGACTATCATTCTCTATATTCCCTGGTAATATTTATATGCCTTCATTATCTCTCGCTGGGCTACAGTGAATAATTTAGATATTCATCTCAAATAGAACCTGAAGCTTTTCCAAATTATAATGATGAACAATACCGACAAGATGATGAATAAGGCATATACGCAACAGGGATGAAAAAGCCATATGGGCAATAGTGATGAATGATACACAGGTGCAACACTTGGGTGTGTTTACTGTGCCATAAAAATGCCACAGAGTTGCAAGTGTCTTATTCGGCAAAACTAGAAGGGACAAACCCTTTTGCGTGACTAAAATCATTAACAGTAAATTTTTGGGGGGAACGTTGAACAGGATAAAGAGGTGCAGAACCCATGGATTTGGACGGATGGTGAGTAGTCTGTGTTGGTTGGAGCATAAAAATAATAATATCTTCATTTACTACACGTATATATACCTAGTATACAGGCCTAGCTGAAATCAATGGTATACTCTATATAGAAAGCCACTTGTTATGCTGAGCATTTCGGGCAAATTAGGTCAGTTTTGACCCAGGATGCGACCCACACCAGTCGACTAACACCCAAGTACCCATTTTAAACTGATGGGTGAACAGGGACAGCAGGTGTAGGGAAACACACCCAATGTTTTCGCCTCTACCGGGGATCGAACCACGGGCAACCAGGTGCATCACTTTGATATCAATACTCTCAAAACGTTTCGCATACACAACAAGCTTCTTTAGTCGTATATAATACTGGAGACAGTAGTAGTAGTTTTGACGAGATCAGTCCGTCAGCCTTGTTAGGTGGTCATTCCCTCAAGCAGAGGTATTCATCCAGATCTTATATACTGGAGAGCAGAAGTGGGGTGAAGCAGCTGGAGATGATACCACAGGTGAGCGGGACTCACTAGTTTAAGTAGATCACGGTAAAAAAAATTGATATGAATAAAGGATATCGTCAACAACTGTATCAATAACAGGTGTTTAGCATGGTCTACCTTAACTAGTGGGCACCACTCACCTGGGACCTCATCTTTACTAGTGGGCACCATTCACCTGGGACCTCATCTTTACTAGTGGGCACCACTCACCTGGGACCTCATCTTTACTAGTGGGCACCACTCACCTGGGACCTCATCTTTACTAGTGGGCACCACTCATCTGTGACCTCACTGGTGACCTTACCTTCACTAGTGGGCCCCACCACCTGTGACCTCACCTTCACTAGTGGACACTACTCACCTGTGACCTCACCTTCCCTAGTGGGCCCCGCTCACCTGTGACCTCACCAAATTGTTGCACCTCACTTTCGGTTCCAGTATACACGTTTCTGGCCTCATGCCTCTCCTTTAGGCTAATAAAGAAAAATAAACACAACTGCAATATAATACGATCCCTTATTGACAATGTTTCGCCCACACACTGGACTTTATGAAGTCACAAATTAACCTGAGCAGAGAGAACTTACCATCTTCCAAGGGACTGATCCCCACAATCTACCTCCAGTTCCACTTTCTCCAGGACTATAATCGGTTAGCACTGCACTAATTAAACCTGCTGAGAAGGCGATACATTTCGTCAACATAGATGAATGTGTTGCACACGTGTCTTGCTCATCAGCTTGGGATGTTGCATAACATCAATAATTCGACGTACATAAATGATGAATAAAAAAAGGCACCAGAAAGTTTTTCTTAAAGTAAATAATCTTCAGATGGATGGATGAATTCCATTACCTCCCACAGCCTACTCTTCCTGGTACCCTATCCTTCCTGGTACCCTATCCTTCCTGGTACCCTATCCTTCCTGGTACTCTATCCTTCCTAGTACCCTATCCTTCCTTGTATTGTATCCTTCCTTGTACTCTATTCTTCCTCGTCACCTATCCTTCATCGTCACCTACCCTTCCTCGTCCCCTATCCTTTCCTCGACCCCTCATCCTTCCACTTACTATCCCCTGTGACGCTACACCTCTTCAACTCTTCCCTTTGTACAAGAGAGTAATCACCAGCTGCTGTGTCTAGTTGCTATCATTCCCCAATGCCCTTCAGTGTACATTTCATGCCACTTGCATACTTATTGCACGCATTGTTCTTTTGTCCGACCTTCTCCTCTTGCATCTCTTCCCTCCCTCCTCTCTCTTTCCCAATCAATGACTGCTGTTTGTAAAGCTAGGAGTCAGAAAGAAATGTACCAATGCTGACAGTGAAAGAAAGTTGTGTTATTGGCGACAGTTTAAGACATTTGTGTTAAGGCTGACAGTCAACGACAGTTGTGTTAAGACTGACAGTCAACGGCAGTTGTGTTAAGACTGATAGTCAGCGACAGCTATGTTAAGGCTGACAGTCAACGACAGTTGTGTTAAGACTGACAGTCAACGACAGTTGTGTTAAGACTGATAGTCAACAACAGCATTAACACTGATAGTCAGGGACAGCATTAAGAGTGATAGTCAAAGACAGCATTAAAATAGTCAACGACAGTTGTGTTAAGACAAAAGACGCTCATAGACGGGAAAGATTTTTGTTTCCTATGAAATTTTCCTTAGAAATTAGAAATTAGAAATTAGAAATATTTGAGAGTACAGAGGTTAGAATATTTTCCCACGGCAGGTAGAGTTTTTTGGCACGTCAACCTTAGACGTCTATTTTACGGAATAAAGATAGAAACTAAACATTTATTGAACAAATTATATGTTAGAAATTAGAAATAGAGGTTAGAAATTTTTGTTCCACAAAATTCTCTCTCAGGGATGAATCCTGAGTCAGTGTTTGGGTTACCCACGCGAAAGGTCAGCCCAGTCTCGCAAAACCAATAATAAAAGTTCACCTCCATACGTATCTTGGTTTACCTCAGCTCGATTGGTAGCGCACTCAGCTCACACACTGAGGTCCGGAGTTCGAATCCATGGTACAGCTGGAAAACATTAGGGACGTGTTTCCATGAGACACCTGCTGTCCCTGTTCACCCATCAGTGCAAAATGGGTACCTGGGTGTTAGTTGACTGGTGTGGGTCGCATCCTGGGTCAAAACTGACCTAATTTGCCCGAAATGTTCAGCATAACAAGCGGCTTTCTATATAGTAGTATGTCATTGATGTTAACTAGGCCTGTATACCTTGTACATGTACTTGTAGTAAATAAAGATATTATTATTATTATTATTATTATTATTATTATTATTATTATTATTATTATTATTATTATTATTGTTATTATTATTATTATTATTGTTGATAAATTAGACACATGTGCAACTCTTGGGTATCTTTATTGAGGAAACGTTTCACCACACAGTGGCTTCATCAGTCCATACGTAGGAGAAACTTGAAGAACAGGAGGAGAATGAGGTAATCAGTCCCTCAACCTTGAGTCGATGTGTTCAGTCCATCAATCTTGAATAGAATACGGCATATGAGCGGAGAAGCAGCTTATAAACCGTATGGCAGGAGAGGTGCAGCAGTCATAGGTGGTGTCACATTTGTTCAATAGTTCTCTGAACCATTCATCTACAAACCTGTCAGACACTGCAACTTCTTGGGATCTTAATACTTAGGAATTCTTCGCTTGCCTAATTCTTGGGCACGACCTACTTCCACATTGAACAAATGTGACACCACCTATGACTGCTGCACCTCTCCTGCCATACGGTTTATAAGCTGCTTCTCCGCTCATATGCCGTATTCTATTCAAGATTGATGGACTGAACACATCGACTCAAGGTTGAGGGACTGATTACCTCATTCTCCTCCTGTTCTTAAAGTTTCTCCTACGTATGGACTGAACATTAAAATGGTATAAAATACCGACAGGTTGTTAAGTAAGACACATATGCAACAGTTAGGTATCTTTATTTTGAAACGTTTCGCCTACACAGTAGGCTTCTTCAGTCGAGTACAGAAAAGTTGATAGAAGCAGAAGAGACTTGAAGACGATGTAATCAGTCCATCACCCTTAAAGTTTTGAGGTGGTCAGTCCCTCAGTCTGGAGAAGAGCATTGCTCCATAGTCTGAAACAATATGGAGTTGAAGTGACAGGATGGAGCCTTATATAGCGCCAGGAGATGAGACGTAGGTACTCGACTGAAGAAGCCTACTGTGTAGGCGAAACGTATGGACTGATGAAGTCACTGTGTGGCGAAACGTTTCCTCAATAAAGATACCCAAAAGTTGCACATGTGACTAATTTATCAACATGTCGGTTCTCTGAACCATTCATCTACAAACCTGTCAGACACTGCAACTTCTTGGGATCTTAATACTTAGGAATTCTTCGCTTGCCTAATTCTTGGGCACGACCTACTTCCACATTGAACAAATGTGACACCACCTATGACTGCTGCACCTCTCCTGCCATACGGTTTATAAGCTGCTTCTCCGCTCATATGCCGTATTCTATTCACGATTGATGGACTGAACACATCGACTCAAGGTTGAGGGACTGATTACCTCATTCTCCTCCTGTTCTTCAAGTTTCTCCTACGTATGGACTGATGAAGCCACTGTGTGGCGAAACGTTTCCTCAATAAAGATACCCAAGAGTTGCACATGTGTCTAATTTATCAACATGTCGGTTCTCTGAACCATTCTTCTACATATTATAATTGTTGCTATTATTATTATTATTATTATTATTATTATTATTATTATTATTATTATTATTATTATTATTATTATTATTATTATTATTAATGGCTAGTTCGAAGTCAAACGCTATATAGATCAGTGGTTATAACCCGCCTAGATTATCTTAACCTAACTTAAATAAATACAGGGAAATAGAATCTAAAAATTTACGTACAGCGTTAGGAAACTGACGCACTGGAACAAGGACACGTTGAGAAACTATAGACGAAACAACATAAACAAAGTGTGTATAAGTGACGGAACCACTGCCAGAAAACTGTAAAAATATGAAAAAGACTATCGGAGCGGAGACCAAAAATAATAAATTTTATGAGTACATTCAAGTGGACTTTATTATACATTAAAGCCGATACAAAAATCCTTAGAGAATAATCACTTTTTAAAAAATTTAGAAAGAATATCGGAAATATTTTTTTTTATTTCACAATTGCAATTATTGTTGGGAGAATCAAAGTA
>NC_069466.1:28878758-28886258 GCF_026875155.1 Cherax quadricarinatus | reverse complement strand
GGTATGGTGATACTGGTATGGTGATACTGGTATGGTGATACTGGTATATTGAAACTGGAATGGTAAAACTGACAATATGTAGGTAAGAGAGAGTATACCATAGCATTACCGGTATACAACACCAGAAATTTTACAAGTATTAGACACACATGCAACACTTGGTATCTTTATTCTGAAAACGTTTCGCCAAGTAATGATTTTATGAATTGCAGAAGTTACTGAAAGACGTGGAAATTGTCTGCTATTTTCTCCAGTAATGAAAATAGAAGACAGATTAATTGTAGCAGAGTTATAGCAATAATTATATAATCCACACCTGGCTTGACTCAATGTAACATGCTCTATCCATAACTAACACTTCCACATATATGCAAACTAGATGAGTAACATGTTAGAAAGACGCTATGTACACGACAAGAGTGTATTTATAGACATTTCTCCCTCGACTGATTCTTACGAAGTCAGTCAGTAACTTGGTAGAGCAAAGAGCTTAGTTGTCTCTTTCCACCATACTTTTTCCGAAGTTATAGCTTCATAGTTGTGTGTAAAATAAATGAACAATTTACCTATGATCAGTGATAGTTTAAAAGTAAAAAAAAAAGCGTACTATCAAAACTTATTCCCTGGGTAGTACTGAAAATGGGTTGGGTAATATTTGTGTTAAGTTGGCTTGAGAAGGACCTGCCTAGTATGGGCCAGTTTTTATGTTTCTTACCCAATCGTGATAGACAGTAATAATGTTGGTAGAATTACCGACAATATATTAGGTAAAAGGACACAAGTGGAACTAATGTGACATTTTATTGTGGCAACGTTTCGCTCTCCTGGAGCTTTGTCAAGCCGCAACGGCTTAATCGTAATCGGTTTCTACTGTTACCACAGATCACTTTTAACACACTACTTGACTCAACTCAGGATTTTTCAGTACGATATAGTTCACTTGTTCCTCATCCCTATTTCTGTTAGGCTAACATTTCGTAATACAGTACCATGACTGAATATACAGCTACATTCAGTCACGTTCTTTGTCAATATAGTAGACTATGCACTTATATGCAGTCATGTTCCTTGTCTATATAGCGGGCTATATAGTCATGTTCATTTCTAAATCAGAGGAAATGAAGACGGTCCGTCAACAGCCCATGCAAACGAAGATCAATGTTTACCCTTCATTACTACTGGAGAGGCCTCTGATGAATGTATATTTGTACAATTTACAACCAGTAATTCAGACACCTTAATTACAGTTGGAGCAATATACAGAAGTCCACACATTAACCCTGACACTGCCATCCTCAGTGACAAAATCATAAAAATAATTCACTAGGCAAAAATCCGATTGATATTTTTAATATTTCGGTAAACTGGGTTTAGAAAACATGTGTGAAGACAGAAATAGTATTGAGACACTTATGCAACGTATGGGAATCTTTATTGAGGAAACGTTTCGCCACGGTGGCTTCATCAGTGCAATACAAAGTAGAAAGGTGTAAGGAGAGGAGGAGTTTCAGGTAATCAGTCCCTCAGCCTGGAGTCTATGTGTTCAGTCCATCAATCTTGTAGGAAGTACAGCATAGGGCCGCAGACGTGGCTTATATACTGCAGTCAGGTGAGGCGAAGTCTGCGGCCCTATGCTGTACATTCTACAAGATTGATGGACTGAACACATCGACTCCAGGCTGAGGGAATGAATACCTCAAACTCCTCCTCTCCTTACACCTTTCTACTTTGTATTGCACTGATGAAGCCACTGTGTGGCGAAACGTTTCCTCAATAAAGATTCCCATATGTTGCGTAAGTGTCTCAATCTTCAACTTGTCGGTTTTTTAAACCATTCATCACACAGAAAGAGTAGTTACAGAGTAGCCCATCATTCGAACAACGTTTCTCTCTAAATAGATTCATAATGGCCTACGAATCGTAAGCGTCTAATCCACACAATTTATATGCTGATATCCTCTGTTACCAGACTCAGGAAAAAATCATTAATATTTCGTAAGTTTCCTTGTGAAATCACCCATGAAACAACAATAACAATGCTACCAAATAAAAGACATGTGCACTGGTAGAATGACAATGTCAAACCACTTTTCGAATCAAGAACATCAAAAATTAACTCAAATTAAAAAAAAATAGATTCGCCCCTTTCCCTAATTAAAGAAAATGAAATGCAGTTTTAGGGCAGTTGTTATGGTATAGTGTTTGTCTGTTGTGGTATACTTTCAGGTTATGATATACTTTTAGTTTACAGCAGATATTTGGTATACCTTTAATGTATGACATACCTTTAGTTTACTCTTATGGTATACTTTTATGTACACGAATGGTATACAGTACCGACAAGATGAAAATTAGACACATGTGCAACATCTGGGTATCTTTATTGCAGACGTTTCGCCATCCAGTGGATTTATCAATACAGATTCAAGGACATGATTGGAAGACATGAGGTGATTAGTCCCTCAACCTTGGAGTTGGTGTGAAGAGCACCGTAGTCGTCAAGATTCTGGAGCACAGACAAGAAGGCTGGCACTTATATACTGGCGTCAGGTGGAAGGGGACGGGTAGTAGACAATAGCATAGTCACAGGTAGGCGGGATTCCCCAGCGGAAGTAGGTCATACCCAAGGGATGGTTTAGTAGTAGTAGTAGTAGTAGTAGTAGTAGTAGTAGTAGTAGTAGTAGTAGCCGTGAATAAGGTTATGTAGACGTCCTCTGAACCAAGATTCCATGATAATGCAGTGTCTGACAAGTTGTACATATATAGTGTACAATACCGACAATCTGGATGGCGAAACGTCTACAATAAAGATACCCAGATGTTGCATATGAGTATACTTTTAGTTTACTCTTATGGTATATTTTTACGTAAACTAAACGCGCTTTTTTTGACATAACCCAACTGGGATTTTTTTTTTTTGTTTTCCATTGGGTATGAAGAGAATTTTCCGCAGTCATAATTGCTTTCAGTTTCCCAATAAGAGCATCAATAAAAATGTTTTTACCTTGGCACTAAAGACGTTAATTGGAGAGAGAACTAATAAACACAAGGACGAGAGGACATAATGCATTATTTTGTTAATGGAGAGCGAAACGTTGCCATGGCAAAATGTCGTATTAGTTGCACAGATGTTGCTCTTTTTATCTCAGATGTTGTGGGGTATTCTACCAAGTTTGATGTTGATGATACCCCTCCCTCTCTCCCTCTCTCTCTCTCTCTCTCTCTCTCTCTCTCTCTCTCTCTCTCTCTCTCTCTCTTCTCTCTCTCTCTCTCTCTCTCTCTCTCGTTCCCCTACACTGAAATCCTCTCCGCCTCTCACTTCCTTCTTCCTCTCAATTAGACTATAGCTTCACAATTTTCACTCTCCTTTTCCTTGCCTTTATTGCGTCTTCTGCTTTCCCCTGTGAGTTCCCCCATCTTTTACACATATTTTGCAATATTTACCCTTCTTTTAATAATTATTTCTCTCTTTCGTTACTCTTCCAAAGGCAGCCCCAGGTTATCATTATTGTTATTATTCTTCTTTTGTTCTATTTTTGTTTATTCTCTTTAGATCTTTCTATATTTTTTACCTTTAGAGATTTACTAGTTAATGTCATAATTGTGGAGCACAATGTGGACAAGATGGGGCAGTAGAAACGTGTCCAATACCTGGGCAGCATTATTTTGAAGACGTTTCGCCAGCCAGTGGTTTTTATCAGTTCCATACAGAGATATACCAAGACCGTAGAAGATAAGGTATCAGTCCCTCAGCCTAGTAGTCCGTCTTCATCAAGACTGAACACTGGCTTCCAGTCTGAAAGACTGATTTGATATATCTCTTCAAACAGGTGCAGTGTGATACGTGGAAGATGGCCAATGTAATTCCTATTTTTAAAGTGAGAAACAAGTCGTTACCTTCAAATTACCGACCAATAAGCCTGACCTCAATTGTAGGTATACTACTAGAGTCAGTTATAGCTGATATTATAAGAAGTCATCTTGATAAGCATAATCTGATAAATGATACTCAACATGGATTCACGAGGGGCCGTTCTTGCCTAACTAATGTACTAACTTTCTTTAGTAAAGCTTTTGAGGCTGTTGATCACGATAAGGAATTCGATATTGTTTATTTGGATTTTAGTAAGGCTTTAGATAGAGCTCCGCACCAGAGACTTAAAGTGGCAGCTCATGGCACTGGGGGAAAAGTGCTTTCATGGATCGAGTTATGGCTCACGCACATAGAGTGTGCATAAATGGGGTTAAATCTGAGTGGGGATCTGTAACAAGTGGCGTTCCACAGGGATCAGTCTTCGGCCCGCTTTTGTTTATGATGTATATTAATGACCTTGGTGAGAGAATTACAAGTGATATGAGCAAATTCACCGATGACACGAAGATAGGTAGGATAATTGACTCAAACGTAGATGTCACGGAACTTCAGGAGGACTTAGACAAACTCAGTTCCTGGTCAGAAAAGTGGCAGATGTAGTTCAGTGTAGCTAATGCAAAGTTCTAAAGCTCGGGAGTGTCTATAACCTTAGCACTTACATGCTAAATAATGTAGAACTTAGCCATACAGATTCCGAAGAGGACTTGAGGATTATGGTAAGCAGCAACCTTGAACCAAGACAGCAGTGCGTACACTTACGTAATAAGGTAATTATATTACTGTGATTTATATCAAGAAGTATAAGCAACAGAAGTCCAGCGGTTATACTACAGTTTTATATATCATTAGTAAGGCCTCATCTAGCTTACGCAGCTCAGTTCTGGTCTCCATATTACAGAATGCATATAAATTCGTTAGAAAACATTCAGCGTAGAATGACTAAATTAATACATAGCATTAGAAATCTTCCGTAAGAAGAAAGATTGAAGTCCTTTAAATTACATTCACTTATAAGACGAAGAATTAGGGGAAACATAATCGAAGTGTATAAGTGGAAGATGGGTATTAACAAAGGGGATATAAATAAAGTTGTGAGGATATCCCTCCAAGAGAGAACCAGCAATAATAGATTCAAATTAGATAAGTTTAGATTTTGAAAGGACATAGGAAAGTGCTGGTTTGGATATAGGGTAGTTGATCAGTGGAACGGTCTGGTTAGTAGGGTTATAGAAGCTAAAACCTTGGGTAGTTTCAAATTTAGGTTGGATAAATACACGAGTGAGAGGGATTGGATTTGAGTTCGACTTACACATGAGTAAATAGAATTATCAAAGCTTATTGCTTGGGTAGCGTTTATTCTATTAGTGGGTTGGATTTGTGAAGGACCTGCCTAGCGTGGGCCAACAGGCCTACTGCAGTGTTCCTCCTTTCTTATGTTCTTTTATGTTCTTATGTAACTATGTGATAGAACATGACAGGGAAACCTATCTTGTGTGATGGAATGTGAAAGGGTGGCCTTATGTGATGGGGTGACCTTATGTGATGGGGTGACCTTATGTGATGGGGTGACCTTATGTGATGGAACACTACAGGAAAACCTGACCCGTGTGATGACCTTTCTACACAGCTAGCTTTTATCCCTAGTGTTTAAGGTGGCAGGTCACTGCTGATATATCCAATCTTATTTGATCAAAAGAATCGGGTCTCTCCCTCTCATCCCACTCCTGACAGCAGACCTGCGCCACAGTGGCCCCCGCGTGGCCAATGTTTACCTGTGACGTCATGTATTATGGCAGCCAGGGCCATCCTGGTCTTCTGTGCTCAGTCGTGTTCAGAGGCTGGTCGTGGGTGTGTGTGTGTGTGTGTCGCTGGCGTGTGTATGCCGAGGCGTGAGTGTGTGTCGCTGCAGCCGCGGTCGCTAAAGTAGTCTCCCCACGCCTCTCGTAAAGCTGAGCTCCTGTGCTCTCGAAATTATATCTGAACGTAATATGCATAACCTACATCTACTCTACTACGTGACCTTGGAAGTTATCCATCAGTGATAACTTAAAGTTAACGCTCATTCATGACAAAGTTATCCCCCTTATACATGACTTCAAGTTACCGCCGAGGGAAGTGACAAGGCGAATATTTTGCGGAACACTTTCCCAGTTAATGATAGGAATAATGACGTTACTAAAAACCTCCATTACCTGCGTGTTACTGACGCAGCTCAGCGACCCGATGACGCAAAAGCGCAGTAATGAAACGATAACGCTATATCGTGTGTTGCATCTTGTGTTTCCTGTGTTACTTATATTTTAGGCACCTGAACCAAGCCATACGCAACACCAGCTCCCGTGGCCCTACAAACCTCAGGAAAGAAAATATTTATCAAACACAGGAAGAAAAAAGCAAGTGCGGGAGAGAAAGGGTGGTCTTGAGTTTGTAGACTCAGAGCAGCAGCCAAGAGTAACAAACAGCAACACCAATTAAGACGCTAACTACTACAACTCACCATGTCTACAAGTAGCCCACAGCCTCTACAAATAGCCCACCATCTCTACGAGTAGTTCTCCACCTCTAAACGTAGCCCATCATACCCGTCCCTTGCATTCCTTAACTATCCAGCGAATAGGTTCAGAGAATTCCAAGAATCTGACGAAAAAGGAAGAATTTTGAGGGAGTAATGACAAAATAGACTGGAATTTATTTAACAGAGATCTACAGGTAATAAAAGATTATCTTTTCTTTATTAAAAAAAACTCTTTGTATTATTAACAGGCAAATTGGTTAGAATTCTAGCTGGGAATCTAAGAGTCCCATGATTTCCTGGAAGTAGTGCCGAGCTACCGTTTCAAAGTCAATTTACCGGTCTATTAACCCTAAATGAACTAACATCTGCCTGGCAATGTGGCTAATTCCCCTTGGAGTATTTGTTGTCTTTCCTAGGATGCGTCCTTTAACAGTCAGTTAACCCCCCTAGGCATCTGCTGACTGCTAGGTGAACAGCAGCAGCGGGTGTACAGAGATCTTCTAGGTGAATACTAGGAGCAATGTGTGTGTGTGTGTGTGTGTGTGTGTGTGTGTGTGTGTGTGTGTGTGTGCTGTGTGTGTGTGTGTGTGTGTGTGTGTGTGTGTGTGTGTGTGTGTGTGTGTGTGTGTGTGTGTGTGTGTGTGTGTGTGTGTGTGTGTGTGATCTGCTAGGAGAACGTCAGCAGGTGTAGAGATCTGCTAGGTGAACAATAGGAGTGGGTGTGTGGTGACCTGCTAGGTGAACAGCAGCACCAGGTGCACCCAGACTACCTCATACTGTTCCACTCGACCAAGGTTCAAACCCGAGTGCTTTCGTGTGTTAGGCGAGCAAATACCACTGAGGTACGAGTATCCTGCACATGATATATGTACTTGAAGACTAGTATACTAGAATACCAGTATGCCTCACGTCTAGTATAAATCGACTAGTGTACCTCGACTAGTATACGTCAAGACTAATATACATCAAGATTAATACACGTCAGTACTAATATACATCAAGACTGGTATACCTCAAGACTGGTATACCTCAAGACTGGTATACCTCAAGACTGGTATACCTCAAGACTGGTATACCTCAAGACTGGTATACCTCAATATTACGTTATAAT
>NC_069466.1:28788758-28871258 GCF_026875155.1 Cherax quadricarinatus | reverse complement strand
GTCTACTTCCACAAGCTTCTCATCTTCCTTGTTACCATCAGGAATCAGTATTACCATCTTCAAAATGGTTAGCAGGATTACCCGGATTATTGGAAGCCAAGAGTCAAGGTTTACTTTCAGAGATGCATTGGTGGTAAAATATTTTGATATAAAATAAGGAATTCGTTTACAAATACGCCCATGTGTTTGTCAACAAAGACAGTTTGGATATTCCATCCAGCTCCTCAGAGCTGGAATGCGTACCATAGACACAGCATTTTATGTAATACACACACACACACACAGGCATAATATATATATATATATATATATATATATATATATATATATATATATATATATATATATATATATATATATATATATATATATGTATAAACACTGATCTCTGGCTGAAGGAGACTCGAACCTACGAACCTTGGAACAAGGTACTCAGTGCTATACCAATCTCACCACACTGGACCAAGGCAGCCAGCTTTCAGAGAGAAGGCTTACAGCTTTTCATCTCATCCCCTGCATGCATCAGCCTTACTAGAAATTTTAACAATGCAATGAGATTTACACAAAGCTGGCTGCCTTGGTCCAGTGTGGTGAGATTGGTATAGCACTGCGTACCTTGTTTCAAGGTTCGTAGGTTCGAGTCTCCTTCAGCCAGAGATCAGTGTTTGTGTATATTTCGCCTGCTCTTGCGAATTCCTTGTTATATATATATATATATATATTATATATATATATATATATATATATATATATATATATATATATATATATATATATATATATAGACCTAAATTTGTTAACTTGAAAAATTTGTTGGCATTCAATATATATATTTTTTTTTTTCATAATTTTCAGTAGTTTTTAATATACGAGAATTTCTTAGTGATTCTGGGTTTGGAATTTTGTTAAATGGATTTGGACATTATTTTACAAGAAGTCGATTTTTTTTTGTACAATTTTGTACATGTACTCTTGTGCACATTTTTTACTTTTTTGTATTCTTTTATGAACTCTGTGAAATTTGTATTTTTTAATACACTTTTGTACATTTTTCCCATAGTCAGAATTTTGTCTTCATGGACAAGATTCTGCCAGTTAGATATTTTGCTTTTATTTTAAGAAAAAAATTTTTTAGCTGAAATTAGTTTATAATAATCTTAGTATCAAATTTTAATAATGATTTGGTCATTTTGTTTTATTTCAGAATGTCCTGAAGATGGTGAGTGTGATTAACGAAACTTTTCAAAAGTACGGTACAGAAGATTCAAATCCGATCTTAGTTAACATTTCTCAAATCTCATTAAATCTGAGAAACATTTTATCCCTATGATCACTTAACCAAAACTGTAAATAAACTCATTATCTGCCTATGGAAAAAAAAATGTCGGATTGCTCGTGAAAATTACGAATATACAACTCTGGTTCCGGTCCTGGTATATCGGTGTATTATTTGGTCTTCCAGACATTTAAGAAAAAAATATAGAATTCCAGTCGATTCTAACTTTAGCTGAACTATAACTGAGCTAACTTCTAACTTGAAGTTAACTCATTTGTTATAGTTCATCTAAATGCTTTGACTGCAAGTGTACGCTATTAAAAAAATATTTACCAAAAACAATCTAATTTCGGCCTTTTTTTTCTCCTGTAGAACATTTTTTTATCTACTTTTATTGTATATAAACAAATCGAAAATTTGAATAAAAACTTCTGTAAGAAATCCAAATATTCTGAAAACTTTACGGATGCACTTTAGGCCAAACAGTTGCTGACTGAATGATGGTGAATGAGTTTCGTTTTTGAGGTCATTCTACCTCTGTGGGAGACGGAACGTGTCTTATATAAAACGGATTTAGATGTGTCAAGAAAAAGAATTTGCGAAAAGGCATTAGCAGTAAATGATTCTTTCTCTAATTTCTGAAATAGTTTGTCAACACTGATAGATAGAATATCAATGAGTTGTCTAAGTATGCTGTCCTAAAAGCAATTTTTAATTTTTTCTAGGCTTTCTGAAAGGAAATATCACGAATTTTTTGAGGCTGTCTTAGAGGCCATCAAAAAAAGGAAATACTTTTAAATTTTCTGAGGCTGTCCAAAAGATATCTTTTAAGTTTTTGAGGCTGTCTAAAAGGAGTTTTTTTTATGCTGTCTAATTTTCTTAAGAAATTTGTTTAGAATGGAATATTTAAGGCCAATTTTAATTTCTTTCACAATAAACATTGTATTTACTGTGAATAATACTAAAAATTTAAAATTTATGTTAATATCGGAAAACATTAATTCCGGCTATCATTATTATTAGTATCAGTAGTAGTAGTAGTAGTAGAACAGGTAGTATTAGTAGTAATAGTACAGGTATTATTATTAGTAGAACAGGTAGTGGTAGAGCAAATTTAAAATATTACAATTAATTTTCTAATATCACTTCCAATTATTAATAATTTCAGTGTTGGATTAATGAGGCTCAGGGTAGAGTATGTAGGCGAGAGGGAGATCATTTACCAGTAAAAGTAGGCCTTAAACAGTGATGTGTGATGTCACCGTGGTTGTTCAGCATATTTATAGATTGAGTTGTAAGAGAAGTGAATACTCGGGTGTTGGCAAGAGGTGTTGAGTTAAAAGATAAAGAATCTAACACAAATTGGGAGTTGTCACAGTTGCGTTTTGCTGATGACACTGTGCTTTTGGGGGATTCTGAAGAGAAGTTTCGGAGGTTGGTGGATGAGTTTGGTAGGGTATGTAAAAGAAGGAAATTAAAAGTGAATATAGGAAAGAGTAAAGTGATGAGCATAACAAAACATTGGGTAACGAAAGATTGGATATCAGATTGGAGGAAGAGAGTATGAAGGAGGTGAATGTTTTCAGATATTTGGGAGTGGACGTGTCAGCGGATGGGTCTATGGAACATGAGGTGAATCAGAGAATTGGCGAGGGGAAAAACGTTAGTGGTGCACTGTGGAGACAAAGAACTTTGCACGTGGAGGCAAAGAGGGGAATGTATGAGAGTATAGCTATACCAACGGTCTTATATGGGGACGAAGCATTGGTAGTGAATGTTGCAACAAGGAGAAGGCTGGAGGCAGTGGAGATGTCATGTCTGAGGGCAATGTGTGATGTGAATATAATGCAGAGAATCCATAGTATGGAGATTAAGAGGTGCGGGATTACCAAACCTATTATCCAGAGGGCTGAGGAGGGGTTGTTGAGGTGCTTTGGACATGTAGAAAGGATGAAACGAAATAGAATGGCTTCGAGAGTGTATGAATCTGTAGTGGAGGTAAGGCGGGGTAGGGATCGGCCTAGGAAAGATTTGGAGGGAGGGGGGTTAAAGGAGGTTTTGTGTGCTAGGGGCTTGGACTTCCAGTAAGCATGCGTGAGCGTATTAGATAGGAGCGAATGGAGACAAATGGTTTCTTGGACTTGACATGCTGTTGGAGTGTGAACAAAGTAACATTTATGAAGAGATTCAGGAGAAACCGGCAGGCTAGAGTTGAGTCCTGGAGATGAGAAGTACAGTGTCTGCCCTCTGAAGTAGGGGTGTTAATGTTGCAGTTTAAAAACTGTAGTGTAAAGCACATCTCTGGCAAGACAGTGATGGAGTGAATGATGAAGAAAGTTTTTCTTTCTCGGGCCACCCTGCCTCGGTGGGAGACGGCCGATGTGTTAACAAAAAAAAAAAACACACTTTTCTTTGCTTCAGATAATTAAAATCAATGAAAAACAAATATGACCCATTCGGGTTTAGCGTTCGCTTGAGAATAGTAATAATAATAACAGTAGTAGAAATAATAAGAATAATACTCATTGCACATCATTGCAGTGTTCAGGTTGCAGGTTAATTGCAACACCTGGTCCGTCCCTAATGTGATTTAAGCAATTACCTTTCTACATTTTCAGAGACTCGTGACTAACTCAGTTATTCTAACGCTATTTGTTAATTGCTCTGCGTTGGTTTCTGAAGTAACGGCGTTGTTCGGGGAGCCCCTGGTGCTAGTTTTGCTAGTTGTGGTTGTGTTCTAGCTTCTTGGTCTAGTTTTGCTAGTTGTGGCTGTGTTATAGACTCTTGGTCTAGTTTTCCTAGTTGTGGCTGTGTTCCAGGTTCTTGGTCTAGTTTTGCTAGTTGTGACTGTGTTCTAGGCTCTTAGCCTAGTTTTGCTAGTTGTGGCTGTGTTCCAGGTTCTAGAGTTTGTTTGGCTAGAGTCTCTGTTTTTGAAGTTCAAATTTTAAAACGAGTGACAGTGTTCAACTTCCTAGTACTAGTTTTACTAGACATAACTGTTGTGTACATTATGTTCTAGGTTAGTATTTAGAATCTGTCATTTAAATATTTGGATTTATCTATGCTTACTAGTCATTTTCTAGAAATCTAGATTTCATCTTTACACACACACACACACACACACACACACACACACACACACACAGTAGCGACCAGTTAAGAGGCGGGGCCAGGAGCTATGACTTGACCCCTGCAACCACAACTAGGTGAGTACACACACACACACATATACACACACATAAACACACACACACACACACACACACACACACGCCATAGTGTGTATTCGCCTAACTGTACTCACCTAATTGTGGTTGCAAGGGTCGATTCATAGCTCCTGGCCCAGTCCGCGCGCCCCTGCCCGCCATACATGCCGAACAGGTGAGTTTGTCCTCCTCAGCCAAACTCTGTTCTGACCCAACACAGCCTAATCCCAAAATAATTTAAATACAAAATAAACTTCGAGTGACCTAAGTATTTGTAAACCTCAGCTTAAAAAAAAAGCTTAAACAGGTTAAAAAATAACATTTTAATTAAGCCACATGAAAGGTATCACTTTAAAAATTATCAGCAAGTATGTGACAAGCTTAGCAACGTTAATTAATGTGTGACAAGCTTAGCAACGTTAATTAATATGTGGCAAGCTTCAGAGATGTTTACTACTCAAAGTTTTAGAAATATTTAGTAAAAGCTTTAGAAATGTTAAAAGCTTTAGAAATGTTAAAAGCTTTAGAAATGTTAAAAGCTTTAGAAATGTTAAAAGCTTTAGAAATGTTAAAAGCTTTAGAAATGTTAAAAGCTTTAGAAATGTTAAAAGATTTAGAAATATTAAAAGCTTTAGAAATGTTAAAAGCTTTAGAAATGTTAAAAGATTTAGAAATGTTTACTATAAGCTTTAGAAATGTTCACTACAAGCTTTAGAAAAGCTTACTATAAGCTTTATAAATGTTTACTATAAGCTTTAGAAACGTTTACTACAAGCTTTACAAAGGTTTACTATAAGCTTTAGAAATGTTTACTACAAGCTTTACAAATGTTTACAACAAGCTTCAGAAACGTTAATTAACACATAAACCTGAAGAATGTTAACACATTTCAAGCTTTGAAACGTTAACACATTTCAAGCTTAGAAACGTTAACACATCACAAGCTTAGAAACGTTAACACATTTCAAGCTTAGAAATGTCAACACATATCAAGCTTAGAAACGTTAACACATTTCAAGCTTAGAAATGTTAGCACATCACAAGCTTAGAAACGTTAACACATTTCAAGCTTAGAAATGTTAACACATCACAAGCTTAGAAACGTTAATTCTCGTAAAAGACATTTAATTTGAGAATAAAAGAAATATATTCGATATTTATATTCTAGTGAATAAATTTTTATTGTTAGAATAAAACCTGAAATAAAACTGAGTAGATATTAAACCGGCCCTAAACAAATTAATATCAGAATATTACTAACTTCTTTGTAACTATCCCCTTGGAAATATTACTCTATTACAAAAGGTACTTTGAATGGTAGTTTAAAATAAGCTTATTATGGTCAGGTAAGCTGCCACACAGGTTATGTACGCCGAGCTGTATGTCTGTGTATATACACTGAGTAGTGCATGTATGTGTATATACACCGAAAGCTGTATATCTGTGTATATACATCGAGAAGTGTATGTCTGTGTATGTACACCGAGAGGTGTATGTCTGTGTATATACACCGAGAGGTGTATGTCTGTGTGTATATACTCAGAGGTGTATGTCTGTATATATATATATATATATATATATATATATATATATATATATATAATATATATATATATATATATATATATATATACCGAGAGGTGTATGTCTGTGTATATATACTGAGAGGTGTATGTCTGTGTATAATAACTGAGAAGTGTGTATATGTACACTGAGAAGTGTATGTCTGAGTGTATACACCGAGAGGTGTATGTTGAGTGTATACACCGAGAGGTGTATGTTGAGTGTATACACCGAGAGGTGTGTCTGTCTGTCACTGTCTATACAGCGAGAGATTATTCTCAGTGTATTTTCACGGAGAGGCTGATGTCTACCTATATGCATACTAATGTCTATGTACACTATGTATACACAGCGAGAGATGTATACTTCAGTGTATATATACCCAGAGAGATGTATATTTCTCATTGTATATACATCTAGCGTTGATTTTTATTCCTGTTTCAGGAACGAAAGTATTCTTGGCTGGTGGTGAAGAGGTGATATGCAACCTTAATGACCCTCGTGTAGTCGAAAGGCTGAACATGCAAGTTAATGATCCCTCGTGTAGGCAGTAGCCCTTAAAAGAGGACATGGAGGTTAATGGTTCCTCGTGCAGTCAATAGCCCTTAAAAGAGGACATGGAGGTTAATGGTTCCTCGTGCAGTCAATAGCCCTTAAAAGAGGACATGGAGGTTAATGGTTCCTCGTGCAGTCAATAGCCCTTAAAAGAGGACATGGAGGTTAATGGTTCCTCGTGTAGTCAATAGCCCTTAAAAGAGGACATCCAGGTTAATGGCCCCTCGTGTAGTCAATAGCCCTTATAAGAGGACATCCAGGTTAATGGCCCCTCGTGTAGTCAATAGCCCTTAAAAGAGGACATACAGGTTAATGGCCACTCGTATAGTCAATAGGCTTTTAAACAGAACATGAAGGATAATGGCCCCTCCTTTGTGCAATCGATAGGCCTTTAATGTCCCTAATAACCTGCCCAGCCTTCAGTCTCGTCTCTGTGGCTAGCTGCTCAGCCTGGCAGTGATGGTCTGTGTTCCATCAGTGCAAAATGCCTTTCGACGTGTGTATTAGCCATCTGATGACCCATTCCGCCGGTACTTGGGCTCCATTAGGCAATCTATCTTCGTAATCAATCTTTGCTAAGAGTCTATTATGGCAGTCAATCATAGAGGAGGCCCCGTTGAAGGTGAGAGTTGATGCAGGAAAATAATGGGTGGTATAACAGTTGAAAGTATAAAATGAGCGCTAGCTCTTGGTCCAGCTGCATAAGTTTAGGTATATTAGGTATCCCCTACGGGTTAGTAACTTTAAAATACCCCCGACGGTGTGCCCATTTAAAGGCATCCCCGAAGGTGTATCCCTTTGAAGGTATCCCCGACAGTGTACCCATCTGAAGGTATCCCCGACGGAGATATCTTTAAATGGGTACACAGTGGGGGATGCCTTTAAATTAGTAGGTAACCTAAAAGTATCCCCGTAGGGGATACTTTTAGGTTACCTATGGGTTACTTTTTCCCCGTTTTATTTCCCCCTTCTTCATGTTAATGTTTTTTCCCTTTTCATTTTATTTTCTATTTTCATGTTAGTTTTCCTTTTCATGTTATTTTCCTCTTCGTTATATTGCCTCTCTTCACATTGTTAATTTCACGAAGTAGATAAAACATTAATCTTGCACTGTGCAATATCACGATGCAACGATATCAATGAAATATTCCGTAACTCACGGAAGTGAAATGAAAAAAATGAAACATGCTTCAGAAAACCCTATTATTGGAACAACGTTTCGTTCCATATAGAGCTTTTATTAAGTTTTTTGACTTGGTAGAGCTCTAAACAGAGCGAGATGTTGTCCCTGGTATAAGCTCGTTATTCGACTCGCTTTCGGCAGTACCTTGCTGCTGTTTACCTTAGCGAGGTGTCTGAAGCTCTCTAGTCAATATCTCTGTGCTGTGTGGCATGATGAGTGGCCTCTGTGCTGTGTGGCATGATGAGTGGCCTCTGTGCTGTGTGGCATGATGAGTGGCCTCTGTGCTGTGTGGCATGATGAGTGGCCTCTGTGCTGTGTGACATGATGAGTGGCCTCTGTGCTGTGTGGCATGATGAGTGGCCTCTGTGTTGAGTGGCATGATAAGTGGCCTCTGTGCTGTGTGGCATGATGAGTGGCCTCTGTGCTGTGTGGCATGATGAGTGGTCTCTGTGCTGTGTGGCATGATGAATGGCCTCTGTGCTGTGTGGCAAGATGAGTGGCCTCTGTGCTGTGTGGCAAGATAAGTGGCCTCTGTGCTGTGTGGCATGATGAGTGGCCTCTGTGCTGTGTGGCAAGATAAGTGGTCTCTGTGCTGTGTGACATGATGAGTGGCCTCTGTGCTGTGTGGCATGATGAGTGGCCTCTGTGCTGTGTGGCATGATGAGCGGCTTCCGTGCTGTGTGGCAAGATAAGTGGCCTTTGCGCTGTGTGGCAAGATAAGTGGCCTCTGTGCTCTGTGGCAAGATAAGTGGCCTCTGTGCTGTGTGGCATGATGAGTGGCCTCTGTGCTGTGTGGCATGATAAGTGGTCTCTGTGCTGTGTGGCAAGATAAGTGGCCTCTGTGCTGTGTGGCAAGATAAGTGGCCTCTGTGCTGTGTGGCAAGATAAGTGGCCTCTGTGCTGTGTGGCATGATGAGTGGTCTCTGTGCTGTGTGGCATGATGAGTGGCCTCTGTGCTGTGTGGCATGATGAGTGGCCTCTGTGCTGTGTGGCATGATGAGCGGCTTCTGTGCTGTGTGGCAAGATAAGTGGCCTCTGTGCTGTGTGGCATGATGAGTGGCCTCTGTGCTGTGTGGCATGATGAGCGGCTTCTGTGCTGTGTGGCATGATGCGTGGCCTCTGTGCTGTGTGGCAAAATGAGTGGCCTCTGTGCTGTGTGGCATGATAAGTGGCCTCTGTGCTGTGTGGCATGATGAGTGGCCTCTGTGCTGTGTGGCATGATGAGTGGCCTCTGTGCTGTGTGGCAAGATGAGTGGCCTCTGTGCTGTGTGGCATGATGAGTGGCCTCTGTGCTGTGTGGCATGATGAGCGGCTTCTGTGCTGTGTGGCATGATGCGTGGCCTCTGTGCTGTGTGGCAAGATGAGTGGCCTCTGTGCTGTGTGGCATGATAAGTGGCCTCTGTGCTGTGTGGCATGATGAGTGGCCTCTGTGCTGTGTGGCATGATGAGTGGCCTCTGTGCTGTGTGGCATGATGAGTGGCCTCCGTGCTGTGTGGCATGATGAGTGGCCTCTGTGCTGTGTGGCATGATGAGTGGCCTCTGTGCTGTGTGGCAAGATGAGTGGCCTCTGTGCTGTGTGGCAAGATAAGTGGCCTCTGTGCTGTGTGGCAAGATAAGTGGCCTGTGTCCCTTAACTAGGTTCACTTGCGGTCATTACTTCACAGTCTTGTTGGTCGATAACCATCCATCATCGAAATCCATCGCGTGTTGGTAAATAACCCAAACAGTATCCATCTCTATCATCTGTTGGCCAACAATCCACACCTCAGAGAAAGAGTCAGTGAGGAATTTGCGTGGGAAGAGATTCAGGTACGCAGAAGAGGTCTCTATCTGCACAACGTTTCGCTCTAAGCAGGGCTTTATCAAGTGATATGAAAGTCGATTTAGAGAAAAAAGTTCTTCAAATACCAGCTGGCTCTTCACTCTTCATCCGGAAGACCATCCTCAATACTGCACGTGATACTTGTACAGAATTAAACGTTATCTAAGGTTACCGGATACTGCGCTGCCAGGCGCGTCGTAGACACATTTTAATGACATTATTTTTGGTCAATAATTCATTTTCTGTAAGTTTGTGTAGCCCAGCTACGTTTGGGCCAAGCAAGTGTGAGCCAGGTAAGTATCTACCACTCAGACGTAAACCAGACAGGGTTGGGTTAGACAAGTGTGGGCCAGAGAGGTGTAGGCCAGCAAGATGTGGGTCAATCAGGTGCAGGCCAGCAAGATGTGGGCCAGTCAGGTGCAGGCCAGCAAGATGTGGGCCAGTCAGGTGCAGGCCAGCAAGATGTGGGCCAGTCAGGTGCAGGCCAGCAAGATGTGGGCCAGTCAGGTGCAGTCCAGCAAGATGTGGGCCAGTCAGGTGCAGGCCAGCAAAATGTGGGCCAGTCAGGTGCAGGCCAGCAAGATGTGGGCCAGTCAGGTGCAGGCCAGCAAGATGTGGGCCAGTCAGGTGCAGGCCAGCAAGATGTGGGCCAGTCAGGTGCAGGCCAGCAAGATGTGGGCCAGTCAGGTGCAGACCAGCAAAAAGTTGGCCACCCAGGTGCAGGCCAATAAGATGTAGGCCAGTCAGGTGCAGGCCAGTCAGGTGCAGGCCAGCATGACCCAGCTAAATCTGGGCGAGGCAGTTTTCCGCTACACCAGCGGCAGTGAACATAATCATAGTTGTGATATCAATGATCCGTGATAATCATTGCTGCAAGAAGATCAAAGCCGATTTCATGCATAAAAATCATCCATCAAGAACTGAAACAGTTATTTTAAACGTCTATAATTATGTGAGATGTTAAAATAACTAATAAAGCACTACTTATCCAACAGAAATTGAATGAATAGTGCCGTCTTGCACCCTGCAGATTGATCCCTCGATCTATAACCTAATACATTCCTCACAGCTTGGTCACCTTGTGGTCTGAGTGAGCCTTTGTGGCTTTAAATGAACCATCGGAGGGCAGGCGGAGCCAGGGAATGAATTATTACCACTGTCCTCATGTCCTTACACCCACCTGAAACTCCACCTGTCAGTCTCCACCCACTTGCAACTCCACCTGTCACTCAGTCTTCACCCACCTGTAGCTCCATCCGGGGCCTATGAGGGGAGAGGGGCTCAACCGGTACATTGGTCCGGGGCCCGGCTGTGAATCTTTGAAGGGGCCCTAAAGCCATAGTCGTTTATTTTTATTTTTTTCATATGATTATTTTGATAATATCAAGTACTTTTAGTTTATTTAGAAAAATAATTGTGGAAAATTCACTAAGACATTTGAAAGAACGTATTAAACGTTTAAAAATTTAGGCACAAACACTTAGGCAGCAAAAATATATGTTATCTGGTCATTCTGCTGCGCAGGAAATAAATTATTTATGAAAGTTTACCAGTGGTTTTATTGGACTTCAAAATCTCAGTATTTAGAGAAGCCTCAGCCTGTCCCCATGGGCCCCAAAGCAGTCTTGTTCCGTCTTGCAAAATTCCTCTCGGAGGCCCTGACTCCATCCGTCTCCACCCACCTGCGACTCCACTCGTAACTCAGTCTCCTCCAAACATTAAATGAGAAATTATGTATACGTATTTGTGACAGTGAAATCAATTCTTACCTTGCTGCCCTCATTCACACCGAGAATGAGCGCATTTGTAATAGCAGATCTATATGGTGTGCACGGCCCGAAGTGTGTAAGTTCCGAAGGAGGGTCATGCTAGGCGAATGAAGGTCAGGTTTGTCAGGATGATGATGATCCACAGCTGGAGCTTTTGGTCATCTGACAGAGGTATTTCGCCGGCTTACCGGTCCACCCCTTTAAAAATTAAGGTTATAGTTAGGACGAATGAAGTCAGCGAGGTGGTCAAGAGAAGCTGTGTCTCAGATCAGCACCCAAATGAGAGAGAAAGCCCATGATCTTTACTATCCAGTAATCGAGTTCTTCCTGCCAGCCGCCCACGACGGGATCGCACCATATCCTTACAAGAGTGGCAGACAATATGGCACAGGACTGTACATATACGTCTCCCCCTGACAGTTTGCGTCTCGTGTTCTGGTAAACCTGGACTAGAAATTCTCACAGCTCTCAGGAAGTGGATGGACATCGTACCCCTCTTTATCTGAGTCAAGTGGTGACATTAGTAATTTATATTAGCGGGGTTTTTAGGGTTCATGTGTACTTTAAATTTAGTTTCATTGCTCGTCTTTGATAACCAACACATCGAGAAGAGGTATTTGGTTTAATGGGGTTTATTATATTCGTGAAAGGTTTCGAAACTGCCCCTGTTCTCGTAACAAATTTAAAATATGTCAAGAGTACCTTGGCATCAAATAATGCCTGAAGGTTGGGTAGTAAACATTTCTCAAAACATCTTCCATCCTTCCCCTCATAACCTCCTAGCCATCATCCGTGCCGTCCATCATCCACCACATGATTTCCACCCCTTAAACTCACTTGAAAGACCTGCAGAGTCCTAAGGTCGACAAAATCACAATTTTCCACACCATAAACTCCGGAGAATGGAGTGAAGCAGAGAGATTGGAGTCTTCCTGGGGCCGTTTCCGATACACGAGAACACCCATTTGAGTCTCTTTGTCTCTAATTTATCCTTCTTCATCTCTTAAATCTCCCGAAATGTGAAGGGCAATGTAATAGCTGTTATAAGATTTTTGGAAGTGGGGTGTATTCTCGGGAAGAATTTATGGGTAGGTATTAATCTCAGAAAGACTTAGTGTTTTCTGCTTTTGACATAGATTAAAACAGTCGTGAGTCAAGTATTTTCGATTATTATTAGGAGTGATACAGCACGCTAAAAAAATAAAGTTATTTATGATATAGTATGCGAAAGTGATAACCAAAAATCATTTCTGAAAATGAACTAGTTACCTCTGACATTTTGTCCATTAACCATGATCTAAATCACGGTAAAAATAATGTTCATAATGGCTGCAGAAGAAAAAATCCGCATTGTGAAATATAGAATAAATCCCTGTTTTCATTTTCGAATATCTTTTTTTTCGCATTCGTGTTTATTCTGATAATCTCGTCACTCAAATTATCATAATCGTGAAAGTGATTGAATTAGCGATTTTGAAAACGAGTTTTTGCTCGTTTGTTAAAGTTTCTTTGACTGAATTAGTATTCTTAAATACGAGAGCTGCGTCGGGACTGCGTCTTCCAGACGGATCTTCAACGTCAGTTCCCGCTGGCCACAACGACGCTGACGCAGGCTGAGACTACCAAGTAAACGGTATAGTGATGCCGGCGAGACGTGGAAAGATACATTTACGTACAGTTCAGAACGTGTATTACGGGTAACGTTTTGCCACGGAGGGCTGAATCAGTCCTCCTGGAGTTATTAGCAACAAAGAGAAACCGATCCATGTACTAAACTGTACTTAAGTGTACCAAACCTACACTTGTTGAGAATAATTTGCGTATCAGAAGTGACTACTTTTCACCACTTTCAGAACTAATTCGAATTTTGCCACCAATTAATTCTAGACTTGGTGCTTGGAAATGAACTTCAGAGTGCCGAACAGATCACTCATATAACATTAATAATAACTTCTTAACCAGACGTGGTCTGAGTGCAGTTATCATGTTATCATCGTGGAACACAATACTCGTGATAAATGGTTTTGAAAACGGACAAGTTGAAGATTGAGACACTTATGCAACATATGGGAATCTTTATCTTAATATTCCCATATGTTGCATAAGTGTCTCAGTCTTCAACACAATTCTTACACCCATCACATTCCTATCCTTGAGGAACATCCTTCTCTGGAAAGACATTATCCATGACACATGGAACACAAGACGCTGGTGGCGCTGCAACACTGCCTTTATTTTCAGTTCATCTTTCTTTTCCCCAGTGTCTATCTATCCATAACACATGTACATTAAGCGCTAAATCTGTGTGGGTCACTGAAGACCTGGTGGAAGCTCGATACACCGTCCGCCGCTACCAAAACAAAAATGCTACTCTCATAGCCAGAGAATCTTGATTACTTTTGGAGAGCGAAACGTTGCCACAATAAAATGTCACATTAGTTACAACTGTGTCTTCTTACCCAACACAAGTTCCGCTTAATTACTTCTAAATTTTCTTCAACAAATCTTACAGAACTAGTTCAACTCTACTGGTATAAATAAGTTTATTTAAGGCCTGGTCACAGACCGGGCCGCGGGGGCGTTGACCCCTGAAACCCCCTCCAGGTATACTCCAGGTATTAACACTCGCTAAATATGCTCGGTATTGTATCTTAAACGAAGGATGCATTCCATGTTTAACTTAGTGGTGCAATGTTAGTTTTGATGAAGTTAGGTTTGACACGAGGCTGTCTGGGTCTTTGAAGGATTCACTCTCAAGGGTTCACTCTCAAGGGCTCACTCTCAAGGGTTCTCTCTCAAGGGCTCGCTCTCAAGGGCTCACTCTCAAAGGCTCACTCTCAAGGGCTCACTCTCAAGGGCACACTCTCAAGGACTCAATATCCAAGGGCTCAACTTTCAAGGGCTCACTCTGAAGGGTTCACTCTCAAGGGCTCAACTTTCAAGGGCTCAACTTCCAAGGGCTCAACCTCCAAGGGCTCAACTCCCAAGGGCTCAACTTTCAAGGTCTCAACTTCCAAGGGCTCAACTTTCAATGGCTCACTCTCAAGGGCTCAGTCTCAAGGGCTCACTTTCAAGGGCTCAACCTTCAAGGGCTCACTAAGGACAGACATCACAGACGGTTATTCTCGTGTTGCTGTTAAGGTTGGCAACACAATTCGTGATTGTTACCGGCGGCACAGAAATACCGGAACTGTTTTTCTCTCTTCTTAATCCTCTGTTGCAGTTATTGGCTTTTCTGTTACCTTCACTTGATATCTGTTACCGTTACTTGATCTTCTGTTGCTATTACTTGATCTTTCGTTACTGTTATTTGATCTTCTGTTACTGTTACTTTATCTTGTTACTGTTACTTGATCGATCTTCTGTTACTGTTACTTGATCTTGTATTACCGTTACTTGATTTATTACCATTATTTGGTCTTTTATTACTGTTAATGGAGCTATTATTTCTGTTACTTGATCATCTATCATTGTTACTTAATCTTCAATTACTTTAATTTAATTCTCTCGCTTTTCTTTCATTTCCTTTCTTTGGACTTTTGTTACTGTACGTTCTGTTATTCTAGCCTTTTATTATTCTCGTTCTTCTAGCCTCCTGTTATTCTCTCTCTCTCTCTCTCTCTCTCTCTCTCTCTCTCTCTCTCTCTCTCTCTCTCTCTCTCTCTCTCTCTCTCTCTCTCTGTCCATGTTTTCCCTCGTTCTTCTTGCTTTCACCTCCCCTCACTCTAATTACCCCTGGGAACTGTAATTAAGGTGAGGGGAAATTTGCCAGAAACATTAATGAAAGTGGCGTTCAAGTGATGGTCAAAAATTAACGTGAGAGAGATAAACATGGAGAGATTAAGGGAGAGATAGAGATAAAGAGAGAGAGATAAAGAGATAGAGATAGAGAGATAGAGAGAGAGAGCTGATGTAGGTAACAGCTTTTAGCTTGTAAATGAAGTTAGGTACCTTAGCCTAACCTTGTAAAACCCTGTGCAAAAAAAAAGAGAAATAAAGAGGGAGAGGAAGAGAGAGAGAGAGAGAGAGAGAGAGAGAGAGAGAGAGAGAGAGAGAGAGAGAGAGAGAGAGAGAGAGAGAGAGAGAAGAGACAGAGAGACAGAGAGAGAGAGGGAGAGGGAGAGAGAGAGAGAGAGAGAGAGAGAGAGAGAGAGAGAGAGAGACAGACAGACAGACAGACAGACAGACAGACAGACAGACAGACAGACAGACAGACAGACAGGATAATATTTTATTAAGTTCACCGCTGCTTGGTATAAGTCTTGCCTCTTTATAAAACTGGATTTGAAGTCAGTTTTCTTCACGTCTTCGTCTGAATTGTTTCACTTTCCTTTTCTTAATATTGCTCTCTTCATCTATTTATTCTATCTCTCTCTCTATTTTTTTGATCCATGTTGTGGTGCTCTTTGACTGTATGTGTCTGTGTCTGTGTGTGTACGTACTCACCTATTTGTGGTTGCAGGGGTCGATTCACAGCTCCTGGCACCGCCTTTTCGCTAGTGGTTACTAGGTCTACTCTCTCCCTACTCCATGAGCTTTATCGTATCTCTTTTTAATGTCTCCTGTCTCTAATACATCACTCTCCAGACTATCCCACTTCCTGACAACTTTATGACTGAAGCAATACTTCCCAGCATCCCTGCGACTCATCTGAGTTTTCAACTTCCAGTTGTGACCCCTTGTTTCTGTGTCCCATCTCTGAAACATTTTGTCCCAATCCACCTTGACAATTCCTCCCAGTATTTTGTGTTATGTCCCCTCTGTCCCTCCTGTCCTCCAGTGTCGTCAGGTTGATTTCCCTTAACCTCTCCTCGTAGAACATTTCCCTTAACTCCGGGACTAGTCTTGATTCAAACCTTTGCACTTTCTCTAATTTCTTGACTTGCTGGACCAAGTGTGTGTGTGTGTGTGTGTGTGTGTGTGTGTGTGCGTGTGTGTGTGTGTGTGTGTGTGTGTGTGTGTGTGTGTGTGTGTGTGTGTGTGTGTGTGTGTGTGTGTGTGTGCACTCACCAATGTGCGATTGCTGCCCAACTTGCAGCTTACAAGAGTAACTCCTTCCTAACCTTTTGGCCCTATCATACCTGCACTTTAAACTGTGTGTATAACCTGTTCTCTGCCGCTGTGTTCATATTTCACCTCATTTCAACCTAACCCTTGTTCCCATTCCAGTTAAAAATTCAATAACGATGTATCAGCCGCCGGTCGACTAATAAAGCCATCCAGGTTGAATATGCCAAATTCAGTCGAGCAAGAGCCACGCGTGTATACTCTAGGGGACAACATATACATAACTTGCTCGTACGAACGAACGAAGGAACTCACATGTAGACTCACAAAGGGTGAGGGGGGGAGTGGGGGCAGATGAATAATAATTGGAGAGGAATGTCTTTAGTAGGAGAAAAAGAGTCAGGGCTAAACCCAACCGCAGAGCATTCTAAGGCCGTTATAGAAGAGCGTAGAAAAGCAGGAGGACTTGCTGTGTTTGCTGACAGTAGTCTTGATGATGTAGAGGAGGGCGGCAGGTAGGCAGGAAGATCACTGGAAAGAGATAGCTTCAAGATGAGAGATGTGTTGATTTACCGCCGTTTGAGTCTCCTGAAGGATGATTTCGAGAGATGGACAAATTTTAATCTTGTTATTGGAGTCGTTATTTAACGTATTTAACGTTCCAAGGTATAAATTTACGTCTTGAAGTGTAGCTAAGTTTCCAGGATTGGTGGAAAACTTGACTGCTCCTTGTTGAAGTCAAGAGATCACTTCCTCCCAATACTTCATCTTGTCATATGATACGGCTGTGTAGAATGCCAAATTTTCCTTTGTTCTGTCTTCTTTTTCTTCTTCCATTTGTCTTCTTTTTGTTCTTCCATTTGTCTTCTTTTTGTTCTTCTTGCTCGGATAATTGTGTATCTTCAGTAGGTTGGTAGGCTTGAGACGAAGTTTCTGATTGGTCAGGAGCAGTGGTGGAAGTCGTTGGTGGCATGTCATTATTGGTAAAATTTGTAGGAATCTTGGCCGTAGGAGGAGTCAGGTCTGCAGGTTCCGTGAACTTCACAACATTGGGAATAATCTTGAGAACGTCGGCCGAAGTTGTGGAGTCTGGGAAATTGAAGGTAGGCATGTTGTTTAGTTGGAAGAGTTCCTTGACAATAGAGTTAAATTTCCAAGGGTTCCCTGCATTTGCAAGGTGTGCAAACACCATGCTGTACAGCACCTTGGAGGGAGCATCGTCAGGAAGTGAAGAGAGTGAGTTGTTGGATAGAGGTGTTTGTCACGTAGCCTGCAGAATCATGGTGGTGTCAATCTGTAGTTTCGTTACAGCAGCAAATGTTGGAGAATTAACGGTGGTCTTCTTCAGGTTTTCTTTGATTTTCTTGGACAATATTTCCTTTCTTACCGGACATTTAGCTGCAAGAGCATTAACTTGCTCGTAGATGCCTCGGACGTGTATGTAACTTCGCGTATTAGTATAGCGGAGACTAAAATTCTGTTCAAGACTTGCAAGGTCAAGAGAGTTTACGTAAGATCCCATATGGGGTGAGCTGGGGAAGACGGGACAGGCGAAAAATAGCGATGGAGAGGAGTGTCCACAGTCGAAGAAAAAGTGCCAGGGCTTAACCCAGCAGCTAGGCGCTCGTGGGACAGACTTCGAGAAAAAACGGGAAGAGAGCAAGATGTGTATGCATCAGTCTCGTGGCAGGTGAGGTCGTGAGTCTTGAGAGCTGGAAGTTTTCAGATCGCAGAAGAGGGAAGGCAGATAGGAGCATCAGAGGGCAGCAGACAGGTGGGAGTTATTGAAGAAGTTGAGGCAGGTAGGTTTGTAGTTGAGCCATTTTCAAACTTCTTGAAGCAGCTCCTGGAGAGGTGATATACTTTTGTCTTGTTGGCAAAAGTGAAGCGTAGAGGCTTGATGAACTCATGAACTTGCGTGAGTGTGAAGTGAAGAGGTTATTCGGAGGCATACTTGACTGTTCCATCACCGAGGCCTTTGTAGAGTTCAGAGCAGGTCATGGTGTCAGCATTAAAGGGAGAGGTCTAGAAAGTAAGGTTTTCCCAAGAGGGTGTGCTGGAGTCGTCGCTATCTGCTTCGTCGGCGGATTCGTCAGAAGATTCTGGTACAATTGTTTCTACTGTGATTGTGTCGAGAGGAGGCTGGGAGTATTTGTCGTCTGGTTGGTTGTCGGTGGTTGTTGAGAGATGGTAGTGGTCATTGGGGGTGGCTCAGGAGTGTTTTTTTTTGGGGGGGATGAGGGGCGTAGAGTCAAGATTTAGGCCTGAAGTTGATGTGAACTTAACGATGTTTGGGATAATCATGAAGTCCTGTGATGATGGCAAGTCAGGAAAGTTGAATGCTGGCATGCTATTAAGACGGAATAGTTCGTTGATTGAATGTGCCTGGGTTTGCTGCATTGGCGAGGCTAGTATAAATAATGCAATACAGCACCTTAGAGGGAGCAGCGTCACGGGGTGCAGAGAGGGAGTTGTTAGATAGTGATGACTGCTGTGTAGCTTGGAGAATTCTGGTGGTGACCGACTGAAATTTTGAAATGGCGGTGTATGTCGGCGATCTGGGGCTGTTCTTCTTTATTTCTTCTTTAATTTTCTTCGACAGAACTTCTTTTCGTAGTAGGCATTTGGCTTTTCGTAGTGGGCATTAACTACTGGCAGTTAAGACATGTTGGGGTGGCATTAGTGGTAGTGCAGGCTTTGAAGTCGTGACCTTCTTTTCCGCAGTTGAAACAGAATTTCTTGTCTTTATTGGGACAGTCGTTCGTTGAGTGATGATAAGAGCAACACTTCCAACAGGGAGAAACGTGGACGAAACGTTCAGGTTTTATGTGGCGTGGTTGTATGTGGTAATATAAGATGGCTAGTCCATCACAGAGCGCTTGGGTAGCCATTCCTATGTTTGAAAAGCTGATTTTTTTATCATAGAAGAGGCGTTAGAAAATCGTGTGATGGTGTCTACCGAGGCTCGGGTGTTTTGTTCCACGATAGAGGTCTTCAGTTCAGCCGTTGGTAAGGATGTGACACTCTTATCCAGTCGTTTAACAAAAACTGAACGTTTCGCCAGCAAGAAAGGAGAAGGTAATATGTTGTAATAATGTTGGTAGAATTACCGACAATATGTAAAGTAAAAGGACACAAGTGCAACTAATGTGACATTTTATTGTGGCAACGTTTCTCTCTCCAGGAGCTTTGTCAAACCGATACTTGACAAAGCTCATGGAGAGCGAAACGTTGCCACAATAAAAGTCACATTAGTTGCACTTGTGTCCTTTTACTTTACAAGGTGATATGTTGAATTGTCGGTCTCGCAACGTTTTCATTGCAGTGTCGTCCATAAGTTCCGAAGCTTCATTGTCGTCAGTACAGACAACAATAAAGGAGTCCTTCAGTGAGTGGATCGCTGTGAATTTAAGCTGTAAGCAGGTCCTTAGAGCGAGAGCAAGTGCTAGTTTGGTGGAGTCATTTATAACACCGTTGGCTGTTTTTATCTTGACACGATGTAAGAACATCGTGGAACAGGTAGAGGTTCCCCTCCCCAACGGGGATCGTAGGGGGATTGCATTGATAATAAGCTACTGTGACTGCACACGGCAAGGTCAGCAGAGTGAGTCGAGCTGAAGTGACTTGCTTAAATTATAAGCCTCTAGTTAAAAGCGCGGACGTGTACATAACTTCGCATATTTGTATAGCGGAGACTAAATTGTGTTCAAGACTTGCTTGAGTTATAAGCCTCTTTATGGCCATTGGCTTCCAGCAGCTGTACGGTATTCCAAGGACTCTAATTTACTGTATCTAAAGAAATTCCCCCCAATAAATTGCGCCTCATCAGGATCCTTTATACTTGGAGTGTAGTGAAAATAGGGTTTCTTGCGGGTCTCCCTCGAGACATCAGCGGAGATATTGGTGAGATAAGTGCATTTTCCACACGAGATAGGAAGCCAGAAAACGAGAGAAAAATAATGGACAGTTTCCGAGGGGAGAGTTTTGTTTTTGTAGCTCCGTTTTTTGCCAGTGTGTGTTTGAATATGTGGAAGGAAAATCACTGTAGAACACTTGAGGGTAGAGAACAAAAAGGTACAATACCGTGACTGGAACAATACACAAATAACCCGAACATAGAAGAGAGAAGCTTACGACGACTTTTCGGTCCGACTTAGACCATTTACGGTCACAGTCGGACCGAAACGTCGTCGTAAGCTTCTTCCTCCTATGTGCAGGTTACGTGTACGTGATTCTATTTAAAAACAAAATAACACAGAGGAAAGTATAACAACAAAAGGCTAGGGGAATGATCACCTAACTTAGCTTCTCCACCTCTTCCGTCCTCTCCAGTATACTCTTTTCACTGCACTGAAAAATCCACTGGTTAACGAGACGTCTACATTAACAAACATTCCCAAGTGTTACACACCTGCCTTACTCACCACTTTATGGGTGTTATACACCATATGTGTAATAAAACACAAACACTTGACTGTTTCTCACACTTCGTTCTACACCCAGCAACACTGAATTAACATACTTACATAAAGGACGAAGCTATATTAGGTACAATAGATGGATGGAGATTGACACTGGTCAGTTACGAGATAAAATGGGACCAAGACCTCAGCTCAACTTCCCAGTCACATCTAAGCAAGGACATGTTAAAATACAAAATATTAAAGAAATTATACTGGTAAAAAGACAGCATGGAAACGACATACATTCACAACGCCAAAGAGGATCTGAGTATCACAGTCTGTGCCACCGACGGTGCACAATGGACTTCGAAGTGCATTGTGCACTCCCACAATGCACTTCGAGTCATGTTTCACGGAAGCCTGAGCTCTCAGCCTCATACTAAAATCAATATGTATTCTCCCAGAGGCAGACTCACCCAAATGAATTATTCCGTGAATGTAAGTTTGTGTCTGAATAAAATACACACAAAAAAAAAAATTTCCTCTTTTGTTTTATATATAAAACGGAATATCGGAGACACTGAAACGATTCTCATATATTTTGCTTTATTAGTGTTCTACTTTATTAATATTGCGAGTAGTAATATCATCATCATCATCATCATCATCATCATCATCATCATCATCAGCAGCAGCAGCAGCAGTAGTGCCAGCGGTATTATTATGATGATGATTATCCTCATCATTATTTGGGAAATCATTATTTTTATCATTATTATCATATATTATTTCGTATTTGTAAACCTAACAAAACTACAGATATTTTTAGAGGTTACAAAAGCAACTTTATCCGCAGAATAACATACAATTCTTTGATAATACAACAAATAATGAAAGTTGTCTTATGAACGTAATAAGCGATCATTCGTAAGTTGATGGACACCATGCCCAGCCCTTCTAGGGCAGGGTAGGTGCCTAAGCCTGAGCTTTCAGCTCACAAGACTGTCATTCCGCCACCCCCTTGGAGCGGGGATGGCGGACCAGAGAGGCCTAGCTTCTCCCTACTAGCCCCGTGAGGGCGGGGAATGTGGCTAGGCCAGGGGACAGTTGGTCCCAAAGATGAGGGAGGTACTTGTACCTCCTCCCATGGGAGACTTAGGTCTCAGACACTCCCTAGATAGGGAGCCAAGGCCGGGCCACCACTTGGAAAAGGCCCGGGCAGGGAGAATACCGGCGAATCTTTAATAATATTATTTCATAAGTTCGTGACGCAGTTCGTATGCGGTTTTAATTCCGACTGAAATGCAAATATTTGGAATTTTCATGATGATGGCAAGATATACAGCCGAGAGCGCTGAAGACAGCAGAAATGTTAATTTCCTGAATATGCTTAAAAATCCCTTCAAAAATAAGATGTATTTTCATTTCGAATAATATATTATTACTCTGCTCAATTTTTGCTCTGTACTTCGGTTTTAAAGTAATTTTGAGAACAGGTTTTTATAGCGATGTTGTGCTCTGTGTAGAGCTTTCTAGAGGCAATGTTTCGCTATGTGTAGAGCTTTCTTGAAGCTGTTGCGCTCTGTGTGGAGCTTGTGGCAATGTTGCGCTCTGTACAGAGCTTTCTTGAGGCAATGTTTTACTCTGTGTAGAGCCTTCTTGAAGCTGTTGCGCTCTGTGTAGAGCTTTCTTGAGGCAATGTTTTGCTCTGTGTAGAGCTTTCTTGAGGCAATGTTGCGCTCTGTGTAGAGCTTGTGGCAATGTTGCGCTCTGTACAGAGCTTTATCAAGTCAAGGATCATGCTGTGCACCTGTCTCTTAGAAGCTCCCTCAGTAGGGCCCTTATAAATAAGATAAGATAAGATTTCGTTCGGATTTTTAACCCCGGAGGGTTAGCCACCCAGGATAACCCAAGAAAGTCAGTGCGTCATCGAGGACTGTCTAACTTATTTCCATTGGGGTCCTTAATCTTGTCCCCCAGGATGCGACCCACACCAGTCGACTAACACCCAGGTACCTATTTGCTGCTAGGTGAACAGGACAACAGGTGTAAGGAAACGTGTCGAAATGTTTCCACCCGCCGGGAATCGAACCCGGGCCCTCCGTGTGTGAAGCGGGAGCTTTAGCCACCAGGCCACCGGTAGTTAAGAAAGGCGCTCTTTAAACCAGGAACTAAGCTTGCAGTTTTACCAGGTTTTAATCATGCTGTCGACAGCTACAAACAGTAATTAAGAAAGGAGCTCTTTAAACCAGGAACTAAACTTACAGTTTTTCCACATGTTTATCCTTCTCGCTGTCTACAGCTACACAGGCGAGAATTACCAAACAAAAAACAAGAACATGACAAGTAAACGTATGATGGAGAGAGCAAAGGTTGAGGATTAAACGAGAATTTGTTTTTCCTCTAATGAGCACAGAACAATAGGGCCGACGGAGGAAAAAAGTATAGAATGGAAGACGGAAACAGAAAGCGGGAGAGAGAGAGAGAAAGAAAGAGAGAGAGACATGGGGGACGGAGGGAGGGAGGGAGGAAATAGAATGGAAGATGAGAGAGGGAAAAAAAGATATAAAACATGGCTATTATCTGCAATATATTTCTAAATGGACTTCATGAAAGGCAGCTGGAGGTAATTTGCTCCAGGTAATGGGATGGGAAAATGAGAGAGCGAGGAACTCTATTTCAGGAGTAAACAAAAGGGCCAGTATCTCTGAGACGACATTGCTCTCCCAGCAATACCTGGTCCTGCATAGCGAATTCTAGGCATTTTAATTCTCGGCACCGACGGAGCTGAATGCAAATGGCGTACTGAAGACAATGATAAACAGACACACACACGCTGAAGAACAAGCATTTACTGAGATTACGTTTCGCCCTGTGTAGAGCGTTATCTATCAAGGCCACGACTTTACCAAATATTACGCTCGTTTGTTTTGGCTATGTAACCTGAATTGTCTTCACCGCCGGAGTTGTGTTTTAGAGAAAGTTGTGCAAGTATAGAATATGGAAATTGAACTCGAGATAAAAGTCAGAGTAGTATATTATCAAATATTGCTGAGGCTGGCTATAATTCGAAATCGGCAGGGCAGTTAGAGGGAGCTAATAACTCCAGTAGTTCTCCTGTGATCTACACCAATAATGACTGTGCAGAGGCACAGGGCAGCAGCAACAACAATTAAGAGAGGGGCAAATGCGTTTCCCATATTCACGAGTTGAGGGGAATCAAAAGCGAGTCAATATTTCGTAGGGACTCCCATACGGGTGATCAGAGCCAAGTTAAAGTACTTTTTTTAAAAGGATGGTTAACCTTTTTTATTAAAAGTATATTTATAACCCAAATAAAATGAACAATAAACATTGGTTAATAGCACAAGCGACGCTTGTGCTATTAACCAATACTTGAATATTACACATATAACTCGCACATAGGAGAGAGAAGCTTTTGACTATGACCATTTACAAAATCACTCTTGTAAAGGGTCCAAGTCCGACCGAAACGTCGTCATAAGCTTCTCTCTCCTACGTGAGGGTTATTTGTGTATTGTTCCAGTCGCGGTATTGTGCCTTTTTTCCTCTTTAATATAACAAGCTGTAGCGTCGCCAGAAGAGTCTTTTCGCATTAGTAATGTATGCTGGCCACCTTGTGTACACTGTCGTCTATGTTATTTCTTTAGAGAGTTAGCACTTGATTTCTTGACTGAGCTGTGGCTTGAAATGTGTGGTTTGTAACCTGAATTAAATACCGAGTCTAGCTACCTTAGCCACTTCTGTTTTCTTTTCGGTCTGGTTGATTTCCCAGGTTCTCACAAGGGCCAGGCTCCATCTGTCCCAGGTTCTCACAAGGACCAGGCTCCATTTGTCCCAGGTTCTCACAAGGACCAGGCTTTATCTGATTCCCACACAAACAAGCAAGACCATCCACGCTACCTCGAGGTCCGTCTTAGAGGAAAATGTGAGAGGTGACTTAGCCTAAGAGCCATTCACAGCGACTTCGACTCTCCCTCTGTCAAAGAACACCATAGCACCGAACGCTGCCTCTGGCGGACGGTATAATGAGAGGCTAGTAGTTCAACTAGGCTTCCACACTAACAGACTAGGAGCCACCTAGCCCCTCAGAAATACTGTATTTCAGGAAGAACTTAACATATATGGGAGGCGGCCCGGTCTCCGATCATCCAGGCTGTTGGTGATCGCCAAATGAGAAATACCACTTTATCAAGACAGGACATCCTCGACTCAAAATCGTAGGATCTACGTTTGATCTTGAGATAGGTGGAGGTTCAGCTTGTTTTCTAATACCTGCTGTCCCTGTTCACCTAGTAATAAGTGGGTACCTGCATATAAACCGACTACCGTGGGTAGCATCCTGAGGACAGAGAATTAGAGGACTGGAATAGAGGCAAGCCACACAATGTACATAAACCACACTGAGTGGGCTTTTTGAATCACCTTTCCTAGCTAAAACATTATAAACGATACAACACAAACTACTTTACACAGATACACAGATACACAGTGCAATAGCCACTATTCTCAAACAAGTTTCTGACGAGAATGAAAGGAAAGTAGGACAGTATGAACAACAAATTAAACCGAGGCTCATCCCACACTGACCTCTGGAAAGCACTGCAGGTGCCAGGCGATAAGGACCCTTAGCATGTGCTTATAACTCCCACGTCTAGTGGCAATACGAGACTTACCATGCAAGTAGTTTTTAAGGAGAGAAAATTGACTTTCATGGGTCACCCCGATAGGCTGCAAGACCATATATGTGTAAGCCATGTCGTAAGATAGCTTGTAAAACCACATATGCGTGAAGTCACATGTGTAACTCCACACATAATACATGAAAGACTTCAAAGTTGAGAAATAGAGTTATAATTCTCACAATATGGGAATAAAGACCCACACCCAAATACTTGGGACATCTTAACACGGAACGTTTAAGTCCTGACATCTGGTTCACTCCTACAATACACGAGGTAAAAAAATGATATTTTCCTCATTAAATTGTTGTAAGTACAGAATGCACTGCAGAATAGTTCACTGACCTGAATCTCGAAAATATTTGTACCTCTTAATTTTAGACACACCGTTTCGCTCAGTAAGAGCGAAACGTTGCCCTTGTAAAGTCTGGCTCTGTAAACGAGTCATTGGATCAATACTCCACGTGGAACGAATTTGTCTTTTTTTATATACTTAGTGGAATTCATTGGTTAAGAGAAATTCTATTCCTGGGATCAAGAGCCCTTCACTCTCTTTGAAGGGGGCAGAAGAAATATTATTTACTAACATTAGTCTACCAATTTCTGTTTCTATCCTGAGTCTGTAGAAATATTTCATACTCTCTCGTTAATTCCTTTTCATCTACCCTCTACCTACATCTACTTACTACATCTCTACGTGAATCAACGTATATACACTGAAGATGATGTCTTTCAGTGTAACTACACTGACGTGAATGTCTATCAGTGTATATACACTGAGAGGTATTGTCTTAGTGTATTACATGAGAGTGATGTCTTTCAGTGTATATACACTGAGAGGTGAATGTCTTTCAGTGTATATATACACTGAGAGGTGAATGTCTTTCATGTATATACACTGAGAGGTGATGTCTTTCAGTGTATATATACACTGAGAGGTGAATGTCTTTCAGTGTATATATACACTGAGAGGTGATTGTCTTTCAGTGTATATACACTGAGAGATGAATGTCTTTCAGTGTATATCACTAGGATTGTTTCATGTATATACACACTGTGTTAGGGCTTTAAATTTTGTTGATGTTTAATTTCGTAGCAAAGCCTTAATGAAGGAGGTGCAGTAGATGTTTAAATTGAAACAGGATCTGTGATTGTACAACTGTATTCACATGCTTGAGTGTTTATAAATTTATATGGCAATGTTTATATCAATGTGCACATTGTTTATTCATCGTAATTGTTGCAGGTGCGTGCAGAGGAGTGAGAGAGTGAGGGCAGGACTGTAAACTTGAGTTTACTCATCGACGCTATGAGTGTGAGTATACATTAGTCCCCCTTGTTACTCACCACACCTGTTGTATTCACCCACACGACTGTTGTATTTATGTTCACACTTGCTGTATTATGCCACCTAGGTAGGAATATTTTTCTCGTTTGTTCATCTATTATTGTTGATATATTGCAATTGTGCCTCTTGAGGGTACTGAGCTACGGTCATGCGTACACACAAACACATGTACACACACACAAGTAATCCCTACCTTGGTTCGGTAGGTAACGCTCTCGCCTCACACAGTGTCCGTGGTTCGATTCCCTGTCAGGTGGAAACATTGGGCGTGTTTCTTTAAACCTGCTGTCCCCGTTCACCTAGCAAGTAAGTAGGTACCTGGGTGTTAGTCGACTGGTGTGGGTCACATCCTGGGGAACTAGATTGAGGGACCATAATGGAAATGAGAGAAGAGAGAGAGAGAGAGAGAGAGAGAGAGAGAGAGAGAGAGAGAGACAGACAGACAGACAGACAGACAGACAGACAGACAGACAGACAGACAGACAGACAGGCAGAGAGAGAGAGACAGAGAGAGAGAGAGAGCAGACAGACAGACAGACAGACAGAGGCAGAGACAGCGACAGAGACAGAGACAGAGACAGAGACAGAGACAGAGACAGAGACAGTAAGAGTGTCCTCTTTGACGCACTGACTTTCTTGGGTTATCCTGGGTGGCTGACCCTCCTGGGTTAAAAATCCAAATAAAATCTTATCTCTTATCACCCATTTGCATATACACATGCACCCATACACACAACAAATACACACCCAAACGACATAAACACACACACACACACACACACACACACACACACACACACACACACACACACACACACACACACGCACACACACACACTCATACATAGACATAACACAACAATCCTTCACAGGACGCACATTGTCACCTAACATAATGAGAGCACCAACAGCCTGACGTCTCCTATCCTTCACGAAGAACATACTCGGTTCCTCCCAGATATTTTCCTTACTGCCCTGAGGATCTGATTTCCCCAGAGAGTGTTCCTGTGGGCTACGCCGTCCCCTGCTACGGTGCGTTACAAATGGTGTGGCGTAAAAATATGTCCCGATTGGTTGCTCCTTTCCCACGATGTGCGAATATATTAGATCTTCGAGAAGGAAGCTGAAAGGGTCTTTGAGATGGGGGAATAAGAGAGAAGGCAAGAAGAGAGGGAAGGAAGCAACAGATGCTTAGAAATAGGTCTCGCTTTTCCTCTCTCTCTCTCTCTCTCTCTCTCTCTCTCTCTCTCTCTCTCTCTCTCAGGTGACCAATTGCCTAAGTTCCTGCAGGAGAGGTGTTGACAAGTTCCAGCTCTTCCCCTGCCCACTCGTGCCCCGTCCATGCCCACTAACCCGCCCATCCTTGTCCATACATAGTTTTAAAAGCAGGTACGATAGGGCCCACAGTGCAAGGTGGGAGAGAATATGGCAAGAAGCAAGTTGAGAAGCGGGACCAGGAGCTGAATTTGACCCCTCCCCCAATTGGTTGAGTCTGGGGAATTAAAAAACACACCGCGCGCGCACGCACACACACACATCACCACACGACATACCACACCCCCCAACCCCACACACACAACACACACACACACACACACACACCACACACACACCACACACACACATACCACGCACACACACATGGGGAAAGGAACAAATCCGAGGTTCCCGTTTGCAGATGACGTAAAGTTGATGGAAAAATTCATTCGATCGAAGCCCAGGCAGAACTACAAAGGGATTGGACAGGCGCAGCCGGGGTTCCCCCCGAAATTTGGGCCCGGAGTTCAATCCCCCCAAGTGCAAATCATGAAGTTTGGGGGAAGGGCAAAAAAGCCGCGGGCGGAGTCAGTCTAGGGGGCCAGAGAAAAAACCTCACTCAAGGAAAAAGATTTGGGGTGAGTATAAAAAAAGGCACTTTCCCTGAAGCGCAATAAACCCAAATAACTGCTGCGCGTATGGGGCCTGGAAAACCTCAAAACGCTTTCCCGACATTTTTAAAAAGGGAAATCTTTCAGGCCCCTGTACCCGTGTACTTTTGGGCCCCCATATTGGGTAGCGGCACCATTTTGGAACCCACATGCCAAGCAGTAAAAAACTAAGAAAGTGCAAAGGTTTGCAAAAAGAGTTCCCAGAGCTAAGAGGTATGTCCTACGAGGAGGGTTAAGGGAAATAACTGACGACATGGAGGACGGAAAGGATGGGGGGGGAATGATAACGACTTACAAAATACTAGAAGAATTGACAAGTGGAAAAAGCGGATGTTCAGAGTGGAACAGCAACAGGGGGACACATTTGGGAAGTTGAAGACACGTTTTGAATCACGGGGATTTTAGGAAGATTTTTTCGCCAAGAGTAGTCGTAAGTGGAATAGTTTGGGGGAAAGGTGTAGTGGAGGCAATCCATACATCTTTAAGCAGGGGTCGATAAAGCTCAGGGTTTAGGGAGAGTGCCCAGTAGCGCCCAGGAAGAGGGGGGCCAGGAGCTTAGACTCGACCCTGCAACCTCAACTAGGTGAGTACACACACACACACACACACACACACACCACACACACACGCACACACACACACAACACACACACAACATACACACGCACTCACACACACACACACCACACACACACACACACATACACACACACACACACACATACACACGCACTCACACACACACACACACACACACACACACACACACAAACATACACACACACGCACTCACACACACAACACACACACAACACACACACACACAAAACACACACATACACACGCACTCAACACAACACACACAACACACACACACACGATCTGGACAGGCTGCAGAACTGGTCCAGCAATTGGCTCCTGGAGTTCAATCCCACACAAGTGCAAAGTCATGAAGATTGGGAAGGGCAAAGAAGGCCGCAGACGGAGTACAGTCTGGGGGGTCAGAGACTACAAACCTCACTCAAGGAAAAAGATCTTGGGTGAGTTATAACACCAGGCACATCTCCTGAAGCGCACATCAACCAAATAACTGCTGCAGTATGGGCGCCTAGCAAACCTCAGAACAGCATTCCGACATCTTAATAAGGAATCGTTCAGGACCCTGTACACCGTATACGTTAGGCCCATATTGGAGTATGCGGCACCAGTTTGGAACCCACACCTAGCCAAGCACGTAAAGAAACTAGAGAAAGTGCAAAGGTTTGCAACAAGACTAGTCCCAGAGCTAAGAGGTATGTCCTACGAGGAGAGGTTAAGGGAAATCAACCTGACGACACTGGAGGACAGGAGAGATAGGGGGGACATGATAACGACATACAAAATACTGAGAGGGAAATTTACAAGGTGGACAAAAACAGGATTTCCAGAGATTGGACACAGTAACAAGGGGACACAGTTGGAAGCTAAAGACACAGATGAATCACAGGGGTGTTAGGAAGTATTTCTTCAGCCACAGAGTAGTCAGTAAGTGGAATAGTTTGGGAAGCGATGTAAATGGAGGCAGGATCCATACATAGCTTTAAGCAGAGGTACGATAAAGCTCACGGCTCAGGGAGAGTGACCTAGTAGCGATCAGTGAAGAGGCGGGGCCAGGAGCTGGACTCGACCCCCGCAACCTCAACTAGGTGAGTACAACTAGTGAGTACACACACACAACACACACAACACACCAGTCAAACAAGCAAAAACCGTGGTCACAAGGCTCCGAAACTTAGTGGTTTTTAAGTCGTGCAGTAACTGCTAGCCAGTAATAAGGGTAGTGACAAACGTCACGGAACAATCCACGAGTGCATAACCAGAGATTATTAGTTAAAAAAAGTCGAGAGGAAGCCTGAAATCTTAATATTCACAAGTGCAAAACCGTAGTGGCATAGGCTTCTGTTGCTACACAGATTCAATATACAAAGATTCAAGTGAGTGTGGAAGTCGGTGTTCACAATTCGAGATTGGATAACAAGTGAAATGTGGGGCACCATGCTTTTGAGATTTAAAAAAGTTAATAACCCAAAAAGTTAGAAAGGAAAAAATAAATATATAACAAGGGAAGGTTGGCATTTGGCCCCGCGGGAAAACAGTGACTCACAACAGTTTGTTTTCATTATACATATAAAGGTAACCCCCCCGAATGTGAAGTGTATTCCAATAAAATGGTGTATTCTATCATAAGTGAAAATTGGGGGGACGCGGGATGCTTAACATATCCCGGTTAAAAGATCCAGGTGAAAAAATTTTCAAAATAGGGGATAAAAGGGCGTGTGTCCCGACACTACTCATCGGGAAATTTTGGCAATTGTCACCCGCATCACTGCCAGCTTAAGTATCCCCTCACCCTGTTGGGGTTGGTTTTGGGGGTTCGAATCCGGGCCTTAGTCACTTTTTAGAAAACTGGTCACTCACCCCTGAAAGCATTCCCAAAATTTAAAGAGCAGAAATAGCATAGAAAGGTGAAGTTTTAGTTTTTGTAGCGAGGAGCAGCCTAGCGAGGGCACCCCTAGCGGGGGGAAAGCCGGGCGAGGGTGAGCAGACATTTCCTAAAAGGGCGGGGACAAGCTAAATTTTAAACCCCAAATTTACTTTCTGTGTTTTATAAGAAAAGTGTAAGTGCAAAAAATCACTGTTGGTAGTTTTAGAAATAGGGGGTTTACAAAATGATTTTTTTGCGTATGAAAAAAAATTAAAAGGGGGGCACAATACACCCCCAAAACACACACACACAAAACAAAACACACACACACACAACAACCACCCCACCACACACACCAAAACAAAACCATAAACCCCCACACCCCACACACACACACACACACACAACACACACACACACATACAGACACACACAACCCCCATAAACAGGATTTCACCCCCCCCTTCCTGTGAAGTGCCCCCTCAAACCCCTTTTCCTTCCCCCCCCACCCGCCCTCCCCCTCCCCTCCTCCCCTTTTCTCCTCCCTCTCTCTCTCTCTCTCTCTCTCTCCTCTCTCTCTCCTCTCTCTCCTCCCTTTCTCCCCCTTTCCTTTTTCCTTCCCCTCCCTCTTCCTCTCTCTCTTCCTCTCTTTTTCCCTTTCTCACTCTTTTTTCTTTCCTCTCTCTTCCTCTCTCTCCCCCTCTCCCTCTCTCCCCCTCTCTTTCCTCTTTTTCTCTCCTCTTCCTTTTCTTTTTCCCCCTCTTCCTTTCCCCCCCTTTTTACCCCCCCCCTCTCTCTCACTTTCCCCCTTTTCCCCCCTCCCCTCCCCTTCTCTCTTTTTCCCCTCTCTCTCACTCCCCCCCCCCCTTTTTTTTTTTCACTTTCCTTTTACTAAAAAAAAAAAAAAAAAAAAAGGGTTTGGGGACTCGCGGGAAAACAGGGTTTCAATGAAAAGGGTACTGGTGGGGAAAGGTTTGGAAATGGGGGAAACAGTGGAAAAAAAGGAATAGGCAAGGGGGGGAGAAAAAAATTGGGAGAGCTTTCTGAAAAAATGGAGAAAGAGCTCTCTGTGAAATGGGAAGAGAGGTTGGAGAAGGAGAAAAAGGAATTTGGGGAGGCCCAAGTCGAAACTCCCAGTAGCCGGGGAAAAGGGGTCCAAAAATTTTGAGGTAAACAGGCTGAAGAAAGTTCAGGGGTAGTGACCAGAGAAGAACCATACAAAGGCTGAGAGGCTGAACGGGAAAAGGAAGGAGATATAAAATATGCTAAGGTCCTATCAGCCTGCAAAGAAGGGCCAGGGAGTGGAAGGAAGAGCAGAGGGTGCAGATGGAAGGGAGATAGGCGAATGCTGAGGAAAAACCATGCTACCAAAAAGCCACTGGAAAAATCAAGGAGAAAATGCCCCACATCAGACAGGAACCAGATTCCAGAGGGAAGGCAATGGGAGGGGAAAAGGGAAAAATCAGTGTTTATCCAGGGGCCCTTGGGGAAGAGGGGAAAAAGGACCACACTGAAAGAGGGCCCAGGAAGAAAGAAAGGAGTTTAAAAATCATCAGGGAAAATTTGGGGGAGAAGACATGGACAAAGATTGAAAATTTTCAGAGAATGGGGGTACTTGAAGGGAAAAACCGATGAAAAAGCTGTTTTCTCGGGACAGAAACAGTGGGGAACGGGATCCTCCAAGAAAAACCCACGGTTGAGAAGTCGGAAGAGTACAAAAAGGGTTTTCCCTAGCAGGACAGAAACCAAAAAGAGAGACAGCAGCTAAAGGGAGAGGAAAAAAAAGCGAAAAAAAAGTTTGGAAAAGGAGAAAAGGGGAGGGAAACCCAGCAGGGGTCAGTAAAGAGCAAACAGAGCGGGCAAGAGAAAGCACACACAAAACTATCCACAGAACCCCACAACCAAAACACACCACCCCAACACAAAATAAAATTTCCAATACCCACGCTTCCCCCCAAACCCCCCAAGCTTTGAATCCCACAGTTTTGCTCCCAGGTCTCCCACCCCCACGGCCCCCCAAAAAACCACAGTTTTGGGAAAAGGGAAACTGAAGGTATGGTACACAAACGCTAAAGGAATAACAAAAAATGGGGGGAGTTGGCAGGGGAAAGATTTAAAAAGAGGCATCACCAGACATCATAGAAATCACAAAAAACCCAAGCTTACAGGTATGATAACAGATGCCATTTTCCCCAAAAGGGATACCAGTTCCGAAAAGACAGAAGGAACAGGGGGGGGGGGAGGGAGTGGCCAATTTCTTGATCCCAAAAACCCAAAGGGGAAAAATTTATGAGCTTTTAGAGAGGAGACAGGGGGGAAGAAAGTGGTTTTCATAGCGGGAACGCTTTTACCTGGAGGTTTCCCAGGGAAAAATTTCAGGTGTTATAAAACCCCCCACAGAACACAGGAGGCCCCGGGAAGCGATGACGAGAGCAATAGAGCTATGGATTGACACACGGCTGCAGTGGGCAGAAGAGCTCATACATTTCGGGGAAAAAAACTGATCATGGGGGATTTAACCCAAAAGGGGATCGAATGGGAGAACTTGGAGCCACATGGGGGCCAAGGAAAAATGGAGGGCTAAAATGATGGAGGGGGTACTGGAAAAAATTCTTTTACCAACACGTAAGGGACACTACAAAAAGAGAGAGGAAGGATGAAAACCCCAAGATGGACTAGTATTCACCTTGAGTAGTGCAGATTTTTGAGGACAAACACATATGGGAAAAACCCCCTTTGGGGGCCAAACGATCATGTGGTTTTGAGCTTTTGAAACACAGTTTGAGCTACAAGTGGGGGGGGGGAAGGGAAAGGGCCCGGGCGAATGAAACCAAATTTCAAGGAAAAGGGGACTAAAAACAGGAATGAGGAACCTTCCTGATTTAAAAGGGTTTAGTGGGACAAAAAACGGCAGGGAAACCAGTTAATTTAGATGATGGAATATGTTTGTCACAATTTTGCAAGGGGCTGAGGAGAGGTTTTTTTACCCCAAAAAAAAACAGGGTTTAAAGAAAAAAACCAGGAGGGGCCCTGGTTCCAAATCCCAAAATGCAAGGAGGCAAAAACCAAAATGTGTAGGGGGAAAGGAAGAAATTTTAGAAGGGCCCAAAAGGGCCCAGGGGAATAAGGAGACAGGGGCGTGGGGCCAGAAACGAATTTGCACAGATAAGAAGGGAGGGCCCCCAAAGTCAATATGAAAAACGACATACCCGCAAAAAACCAAATCTGAAACCCGAAGGGTTATACGCCCCCTTCAGGGAAGGGAAAAAACCGTCAAGGACCAGGTAATCAGGCTAAGGAAGGAAGGAGGAAAAGCCCAAAAAAAATGACAGTGAATTTTGTGAGGAACTCAACAAGAGACCCAAAAAAGTGTTCACAGGGAGGGCAGAAAGGGGGTCCAGAAAGACGGAGAGGTGGGGTACACCGCCTTGTGCTGGGCCCCGTACCCAACCGAGGAAAAATGAAAAGGCTTCCGAGTGAGCTAGATCCTCAAAGGCCCAAGGGGCCAGATAACATCTCTCCCTGGGGGCCGAGAGAGGGGGAGAGGCGCTAAGTGTAAACCCCCAAAAAACAATTTTCAATACAAACTATCGAAACAGGGAGATTGCCTGAGGAAGGGAAAACAGAAAGTGGTTTCCAATTTTTTAAAAAAAGGGGACAGACTGAAGCACCCAAATACAACCCCGTGTCACTGACCCTGTTTAGCAAAGCAAAATCATGGAAAAATTTTCAGGGGGAAGAATGGTTTGGGAAAATCTTTGAAAGGAATGATTCATCACCCCAGACAAATGGTTTCGAGAGGGAAAAAACCCGTTTTCACAAACCCCACTGGGGGGTTCTATGACAGGTGGGCGGGAGTAAAACCAAAAGAGGAGAAGGGGGGGGGGTGGATTGCATTTTCTTAGACTGCAAGAAGGGTTTTTACACGTTCCAAAAAAGAGGGTTGTGCAAAAACTGGAGGACCCCCGCAGGAATAAAGGGAAAAAGGGACGCAATGGAACAGGGGAAAACTTTTAAAGGGAAAACAGCAAGCGAGTAATGGGAGGGGGAAAGGGGTCCCGAGTGGGCACCTGTAACCAGCGGGGGTCCCAGGGGGTCAGTCCTAGGACCCGTGCTGTTTTTTTGGTATTTGTGGGAAAGACATTTACGGAAGGAAAAAACTCCAGGTGTCACTATTTTCAGATGACGTGAAGTTGTTAAAAGTTCATTCGATCGAAAAACCAGGGCAGAAATACAAAGGGAAAACTGGGGCGGCGAAAACCTGGTTTCCCCAAAAATGGCTTTTCCCGGGGGGGTTTTTTAAAAAAACCCACCAAGGGGCAAAAAGGGGCATGAGGAAAAGGGGAAGGGCAAAAAAGAAACCCCAAAATTTGGGGTACAGTCTAGGGGGGCAAAGGGCTACAAACAAACATCAAGGAAAAAGATCTTGGGGTGAGTATAACACCAGGCAAATCTCCCCGAAGCGCCCCAAAAAAACAGAATTTAAATGCCCGCGAAAAGGGCGCCTGGGAAAACCCCAGAACAGCATTCCGACATCTTAATAAGGAATCGTTCAGGACCCCGAAAACCGTGTAAAGGAGGCCCATATTTGGGGTATGCGGCAAACCCGTTTGGGGAAACCCCCACCTGCCAAACATGTAAAAAAAATAGAGAAAGTGCCCCAAAAGGGTTTTCAAAAAAGACTAGTCCCAAAGCTAAAAAGGTATGTCCTATGGGGGAGAGGTTAAAGGGAAAACAAAACCCGACGACACTGGAGGACAGGGGGAGATTTGGGGGGCATTTATAACGAAATTACAAAATTTTGAGAGGAATTGACAAGGTGGACAAAGGGCAGGGTGTTCCAGAGCTGGACACATTTAAAAAGGGGACACAGTTGGAAGTTGAAGACACAGATGAAACAAAGGGGTGTTTTGGAAGTATTTTTTTCAGCCAAGAGTAGTCAGGGGGGAAAGTTTGGGGGAAAACGGTGTTTTGTGGAGTCCCGGATCCAATTTCATTTTTAAGCAGAGGGACATAAAACTCATGGTTCAGGGGGAGTGGGCCTAAATAGGGGGACCAGTTTAAGAGGCGGGGGCCCGGAGCTTGGGGCTCGACCCCTGCCCAAACCCCCAACTAGGTGAGTACACATACACACGCCCCCCCCACAAAACCACACACACACACACACCACACCACACACACAAAACCACAAGGGGGGGGAGAATCGACCCCCCCGCAACCACATAAGGTGAGTACAGAGGGAAAATACAGTTGGGGTAGCACACAAGGACGGGCTCACCCCTACCATAAATCACATTCATGGGTCGCTCAGCGGGCCAGAATGGACCAGATAAGTCTTGTTTAATGGGCCCGCAAAGGGCCCGCGTGTGTGTTTTGGGGTGTGTGTGGTGTGTTGTGTGTGTTGGGGTGTGTGGGGTGTTGTGGGGTGGGGTGTGATGTTGTGTGTGGTTTTTGTGTGTGTGGTGTGTGTGTGTGTGTGTTTTGTGTGTTTTACTCAACCCAGCTTTACCTAGCTGAGGTTTTTGGGCCCCGGGGGGGCGAGTCCAAAACTCCTGGGGCCCCCCCTCTTCACTGGTCGCTACTAGGGCCTGTCCCTGAAAACCCGAGCTTTATGTACCCCCTGCCCTTTAAAACTTTTTAAGGATCCTGCCCCACTACCTCCCCTTCCCAAAAAATATTCCCTTCCCCGACTTAAATCTTTGGTTGAAGAAATAATTCCTAACATCCCTTTGTTTATCTGTGTCCCCACTTCCAACTGTGCCCCCGGGTTTGCTGGTCCAGTCCGGGAACACCTGTCTTTGTCCCCTTTCAATTCCTCCATATTTTGAAAGTCTTACACCCCCCCATCTCCCGTCCTCCAGTGTCGTCGGTTGATTTCCCTTAACCTCCCCCAAAGGGACATACCCTTACTCGGGGACAGTCTTTTTGAAAAACCTTTGCACTTTCTCTTTTTTCTTTACGTTTGGCTAGGTGTGGGTTCCAAACTGGTGCCGCATACCCCAATATGGGCCTAACGACAGGGTCACGGGGCCCCCTGAACGATTCCTTTTAAGATGTCGGAATGCTTTTCTGAGGTTTGCCAGACCCCCCATATCGCAGCAGTTTTTTGGTTGATTTGGTTCAAGATGGCCGGTTTTATACTCACCCCAAGATCTTTTTCCTTTAATTTATGTTTGTAGTCTCTACCCCCTAACTGTACTCCATCTGCGGTCTTTTTTCCCCTTTCCCCCAATCCTCAGACTTTGCATTGGTGGGATTGAACTCCGGGACCATTGCGGGACCGGGGTCTCACCGTCAAGACCCCCTTGTATTTCTCCGGGTCTTCGTCAAATAAACTTTTCCACAACTTTACGTACTAAAACATGACACCTGGGAGTTTATTCTTCCGTCATGTGGGTTCAAAAATACCAAAACCCAACTGGTCCAGGACGACCCCTGGGGACCCCGTGTACAGGTCCCCACTCTGACACCTCCCTCGTACCATTACCCCCTTGCTGTCTTTCCTGCAATATTCCCGATCCGCTTGCTCCCCGTTTTTCCTCTTGGTCCTCCCAGTTTTGCACAATCCTTTTTTTTTGGTCAAACCCTTTTTGGCAAAAATGAATCCCCCCCCCTTCTCTTTGTTTTTCCTGTCACCATTCTCTCCAATTTAACCAGGATTTCCCCTCTGAAACATTTGTCTGTGGTGGGACATTTTTTAATTTTTTTTTTTTTAATTTTTTTTTTTTTTGTTAATTTTGTTTGTGTTTTTTTTTTTTTAAAAGTTGGTACCACATTTGCTGTTTTCCATGCCTCAGCAATCTCCCTTTTTTCGAAATTATTGAATATTGTTGTTGGGGGTACACATAGCGCCTCTGCCCCTCTCTAGGACCCATGGAGGGGTTTTTCGGGCCCCATTTGTCTTTGATACTAGCTCCTCAGAGCCCTTCATTTTTCCCTCGGTTGTGGTACGTTCCAGCACATGGGGGTGACCCCCCCTCCCGTCTTTCTGCACCCCCCTTCTGTCTCCCTGTAACACTTCTTTAATCTTTTTGATTCCCACATATTTCACTGCATTTCTTGTTGTCTCCCCTCCTTCCTTCCTTAAACCTTTAAACCGGGCCCTTTGACGGTTTTTTTCTCCTGATGTTGCGTATAACAGTTTTCGGGTTTTTTTGCTTTTGCTGCTATGTCGTTTTCATTTGACTTTGGGGCCTCCCTTCTTTATCTTGCATATTCTTTTTCGGGCCTACGACGCTCCCCTTTATTCCCGGGTCCTTTGCCTTTCTATATTCTTCCTTCCCTAGCACACGGTTTTTGCCCCCTTGCATTTTTGAGTGAACCATGGGCTCATCGGGCTTTTTCTTATTCCTTTTTTATCCTTGGGGTAAAAACCCTCCCCTCACCTCCTTGCACATTGTGACTAATTTTCCATCATCTCATTAACTGGGTTTCCCTGCCATTCTCTGTCCCACGAACCTCATTCAGAAGTTCCTCATTCCTGTTAGCCCCTTTCCTGTAGTTTGGTTTTATTCGCCGGCCTTCCTCTTCCCCCTCCACTTGTGCCTACTGTTATTCGAAAACCAAAACCACATGATCGCTGGCCCCAAGGGTCTTTCATATGTGATGCCTCAATACTGACTACCAAGGTGAATACAAGTCCAGTCTTCTGGGTTTACCTCTCCCTCTCTCTTGTAATGTCCCTTACGTTTTGGGACATAATTTTCCATACCACCTCCACATCTTTGCCCCCATGATCTTTGGCCCCCCTGTGGGTCCAGTTCTCCCATTCACTCCTTGGGGTTAAATCGCCCAAAGATCCCCGGAGCTTTTCCCTGCAGTATTGCTCTTCTGGCCACTGCAGGCAGTGTCAACCATCCCCCTATTGCTCTCGTCCTACCTTTCCTTGGCCTCCTCTGTTCTTGGGGTTTTACATCACTGAATTTCACCTTGGGACCTGCAGATGAAGCATTCCCGCTATGCAATCACTTTTTTTTCCCTGTCCCTCTCTCCATCTCACAAAATTCCATCGGTTTTGATCACAAGCCACTCCCCCCCCATGTTCCTTCTGTCTTCCTCAGATCTGGTACCCGTGGAAGATGGGGACTGTTATCAACCTGTAAGCTTGGGTTTTTTATTGTTTTTGATGTCGGTATGCCTCTTTTACCTTTCGTGCCACCCCTCTCCCCTTTTTTTGTTATTCCACAGCGTTTTTGTACCATACCTTCAGTTTCCTTTCCAAAACGTGGGTTTGGGGGGCCCGTGGGGGGGAGACCTGGGAGCAACTGTGGGTTTTATGGTTGGGGTTGGGGGGGAACTGTGGGGATGGTTGTATTGTGTGTTTGGGGTGGGGGATAGGTTTTGGGGGTTTTGAGGATAGTTTGTGTGTGCTTGCCTTTCTGCCTGTTCTCTCTGCCCGACCTCTGCTGGGTTCCCTCCTTGCCCTTCCTAGCTCCTTTCGCTTTTTTGTCCCTCCCCACTGCTTTTTCCTCTTTTTTTTTTCTTCCTGTCTAGGGAAAACCTTCTTGACTCTTCCGAGCTTCTCAACCCTGGTTTTTTCTTGGGGGATCCCGTTCCGCACTGTTTCCGTCCTGAAATCAGCTTGATCGGGCGGTTTTCTCCCCTTCAGTACCCCCCTATTCTCTAAAAAATTTTCAATCCGTCCAGCTTCTCCCCCTATTTCCGATGATTTTTTCAATCTCCTTTTTTTCTTCCTGCCGTCTTTCAGGGTGTCCTTTCCTCTCTCTCCCCGAAGCCCATGGGTAACAAATGATTTTGCCCTTTTCCCCTCCCATTGCCCCCCCCTGTGCTCCGTTTTCCCTTTTGTATTGGCATTTTTCCCCTTTATTTTTCCATGGCTCTTGGTAACATGGTGTGCCTCACTTCGACCTACTCCCTCTCCATCTGCACCTATCTGCCTTCCCTTCCACTCCCCGGGGCCCTCTTTTCAGCTGATGGACCTTTCATATTTCTACTCCTTCCTTCCTGTTCACCCCCTCCTTTGTATGGGGTGTCTTTTCCCGTCACTACCCCCGAGACTTGCTTCGCCTGTTTACCCCCAAATTTTTAGGACCTTTTCCCTGGCTACTGCAGTTTCGACTTGTGCCCCCAACTCGTCTCCTTTTCCAACCTCTTTTCCCCCTTACAGAGAGCTCTTTCCCCTTTTTTTCAGAAAGCCTCCTTTTTTTCTCCCATTCTTTCTCTACCTTTCCACTGTTCCCCATCCATTCCTCCCAACCAGTACCATTGTCATCTGACCCGATTTCCCGCAGTCCCAAAAATTTTTTTTTTTTTTTTTTTATAAAAGAGAAAGAAAAAAGAAAAAGGGGGAAGATGAGAGATAGGGAGAGAGAAAGGGGGGCCGAGAAGGAGGGGAAAAAAGGGAAAAATGGGAGAAAAATGAGAAGGGAAAAAAGGGAAAGAAGGGGGGAGTGAAAGGGAAAGAAGGGGAAAAAGAAAAAGAGAGAGTAAGAGGGAAGAGAGGGAAAGAGAGAGGGAGAGAGAGAGAGAAAAAAGGGAAAGGAAAGAGAGAGAGAGAGGAGAGGAGAAGAGAGAGAGAGAAAAGAGAGAGAGAGAGAAAAGAAAAGGGAAAAAGAGGAAGGAAAAGGGAAGAGATGGGGGGGGAAAGGAAGGGGTTTTGGGTCACTTCACAGGAAGGTGTAAAAACCTGTATATGTTTTGTGTGTTTCTGTATTTTTGTGGGGGGGGGGTCTTGTGTGTGTGTGTGTTGTGTGTGTGGTGGTGTGGTGGTGGTGTGGTGTGTGGTGTTGTGTCTACACTATTCAAGTGCTAACAACAGTACGTTCTCCCCAAATGTGGTGCAATGTTTTTTAAACAGTCCCTTTTTTCCCACTAGTACACATTGATTTTATATTACCCGACTCTTGTTCCCACTGTACCTTATGAGTTTAAATTACGTTTAAAAATTGCTGGAGGGATCTGATTTCCAGAGAGTGTTCCGGTGGGCTACGCCGTCCCCTGCTACGGGGCGTTACAAATGGTGTCGGCGTAAAAATATGTCCCGATTGGTTGCTCCTTTCCCACGATGTGCGAATATATTAATCTTCGAGAAGGAAGCTGAAAGGGTCTTTGAGATGGGGGAATAAGAGAGAAAGGCAAGTAGTGAGGGAAGGAAGCAACAGATGTTAGAAATAGGTCTCGCTTTTCCCTCTCTCTCTCTCTCTCTCTCTCTCTCTCTCTCTCTCTCTCTCTCAGGTGACCAATTGCCTAAGTTCCTGCAGGAGAGGTGTTGACAAGTTCCAGCTCTTCCCCTGCCCACTCGTGCCCCGTCCATGCCCACTAACCCGCTCATCCTTGTACATACATAGTTTTTAAAAAGCAGGTAGATAGGGGCCCACAGTGCAAGGTGGGAGAGAATATGGCAAGAAGCAAGTTGAGAAGCGGGACCAGGAGCTGAGATTTGACCCCTGCACCCATATATAGGTGAGTACATAGGGAATTACAAACACACACGCGCGCGCACGCACACACACACATACACGCCAACGCACATAACACACACACCACACACACACACACACACACACACACACTCACACAACACACACACACACACACACACATACAACTCGGCACTCACACATGGACGGAAGGAACGAATCCGAGGTGTCCTGTTGGAGATGACGTGAAGTTGATGAGAAGAATTCATTCGATCGAAGACCAGGCAGAACTACAAAGGGATCTGGAACAGGCTGCAGACGGGTCCCGCAAATTGGCTCCTGAGTTCAATCCCACCATGTGCAATGTCATGAAGCTTGGGGAAGGGCAAAGAAGACGCCTGACGGAGTTACTGTCTAGGGGCAGAAGACTACAAACCTTCACTCAAGGATAAAGATCTTGGGGTGAGTATAAAACAAGGCACATTCCTGAATGCGCACAATCACCAAAAATAACTGCTGCAGCGTAATGGGCGCCTGGCAAACCTCAGAACAAGCATTCCCGACATCTTTTAAAGGAATCGTTAGGGAACTGTACACCGTGTTACGTTAGGCCCCATATTGGGAGTATGCGGCACCCAGTTTGGAACCTCACCTAGCCAGCCCATGTAAAGAACTAGAGAAAGTGCATAGGTTGGCCAACAAGATAGTCCAGCGCTAGAGGGTTATGTTCCTACGAGGAGTGGTTAAGGGAAATACCTGACGACACTGGAGGACGGAGAGCTAACCTTCTTTAATTTATATAAAAATATTAAGGGGGGACATTGATACGTCTTACAATATACTGAGTAGGAATTACAAGGTGGACAAAGACAGGATGTTCCAGGAGACTGGAACACAGCAACACGGGGACACAGTTGGAAGTTGAGACACAGATGAATCACAGGATGTTAGGGAAGTATTTCTTCAGCAAGAGTAGTCAGTAAGTGGACACTGTTTGTAGCGATGTAGCTGGAGGCAGGGATTCCATACATAGCTTTAAGGCAGAGGTACGATAAAGCTCATGGCTTCAGGGAGAGTGACCTAGTAGCGACGATGAAAGAGGCGGGGCAGGAGCTTAGACTCGACCCCTGCAACCACATAGGGAGTACCACCCCACACACACACACACACACACACACACACACATAAACACGCAGTCACACACACACACCACACACACACACCACACACACACACACACACTACACACACACACACAACATACACACGCACTCACAACACACACACACAACACCACACACACACACTCACACACACACACACATACACACACACACACACACACACTCACACACACACCACACACACCACACACACACAATACACCACGCATTCCACACATACACAACACACACACTCACACACACACACACACACACACACACACCACCACACACACATACACACGCACTCACACACACACACACACACCACACACACTCACACACACATCACACACACCACACACACACACACTCACAGTCGTCAGCAGACGTGGGTCACACTGCTCCGAGATCTGTAGTGGATTTTTTAAGTCGGGCAGTACACTGCTTGCAGTAATAAGTGGTAGTGGACAACGTAGTGAACAATCCTACGAGTGATAACCAGAGTTATTAGTTAAAAAAGTCGCGCGAGGAAGGCATGAAATCTTTAATATTTCAAAGTGTCAAACCGATTAGTGGCTAGTAGGTTCTGTTGCTACACAGATTCAAATATACAAAGATTCAAGTGATGTGTGGAAGGTCGGGGGGTGTTCATGAATTTCGAGGCGATTGGATAACAAGTGGAAATGTGGGGCACCATGCAGTGAGAGTTGAAAACGTTACTAAGCAAAAGTAGAGAAAGGAAATATATATTATATAACAAGGGAAGGGGGCAGTTGGCCTGCTGAAACAGGTGACGTCACAACAGTTGTGTGAATTATACTGATTAAAGTGTAATCACCGAATGTGAAGTGTATTCAATTATAAGGAAAGTGTATTCTATCATACGTGAGTTTGAGGGACGCGGGATGCTTGAGCATATACGGTTATAAAGATCAAGGTGAAGAATTTCAAAATAGTGATAGAAGGGGCGTGTGTGTACGACGACTAGTCCTCTGATCTGGCAACTTGTCATCGCATCAACTGCCAGCTTACGTATCACTCACCTCGTTGGGTTGTTTTGGGGGTTTGGAATCTGGCCTTAGTCATGTTAGATACTGGTCACTCATCCTGCAAGCTATTACCAGAATTAGAGCAGAAATAGAAATTAAGCTTAGATAAGGGGAAGATAGTGTTGACTAGCGTGGTGCAGCCTAGCGTGGAGGAGCGCCTAGGAAGGGGAAAGCCTAGCGAGGGTGACGCAGCACTCCTAGAAGCTGAGACAAGCTAAATTTACAACCTAATTACTTTCTGTGTTTTATAAGTAGAAGTGATAAGTGCAAGAATCACTGGTTGGTGTTTTAGAAATAGGGTATTATACTGATATTTATTAGCAGTATGATACTTGAAGTGGGGGCACACATACACACGCACACACACACCACACACACACACACACCTCACCCACACAACACACACACACACAACACATAAAAAACACACACACACCCACACACACAACACACACACACACACCACACACACACACACACACTACAGACACACACACACCCATATACAGGTTTTCACACCTTCCTGTGAAGTGACCCTCTAAACCCTTCCTTCCCCCACCCGCCTCTCTCCCTCTCCTCTCCACTCTCTTCCTCTCTTCGCTCTCTCTCTCTCTCTCTCTCTCTCTCTCTTCTCCTCTCTCCTTTCTCTCATTTCTCTCTTCCTCTCCCTCTTCCTCTCTCTCTTCCTCTCTCTCTTACTCTCACTCTTTCTCTCTTCCTCTCTTTCCTCGCTCGCCCTCTTCCTCTTCCCCCTCCTCTCTCTCCTCTCTTTCTCTTCTCTTCCTCTTCTCTCTCCCTCTCTTCCCTTGTCACTCCCCCCTCTCTCTCTCACTTTCTCCCCTTTTCCCCTTCCTACCCTCCCCTTCTCTCTCTTTCTCCCTCTATCTCACTCTATCCCCTTTTTCTTTTTCACTTTCTCTTTTACTAAAAAAAAAAAAGAAAAAAAATGGTTGGGGACTCGCAGGATCAGGGATCAGATGACAAGGGTACTGGTAGGGAGGAATGGATGGAGGAACAGGGAAAAGGATAGAGCAAGATGGGAGGAGAAAATTAGGAGAGCTTTATGAAAAAATGTAGAAAGGCTCTCTGGTGAAAGGGAAGAGAGGTTGGAGAAGGAGACGAAGAATTGGGAGGGCCCAAGTCGAAAATGCATTAGCCAGGGTAAAGGTCCTAGACTTTGAGGTAAACAGGCTGTAAGCAAGTCTCAGGGGTAGTGACAGGAAGACCCCATACGAAGCTGAGAGGCTGAACAGGCTGAAAGGAGTTATGAATATGCTAAGGTCCTATCAGCTGCAGAGAAGGGCCAGGGAGTGTGAGGGAAGAGCAGATGGGTGCAGAAGGAGAGGGAGATGGTCGAATGCTGGAGGACACAAACCATGTACCAAGAGCCACTGGAAAAATCAAGGGTAGAAAATGACACATACTGACAGGAAACCAGAGTCACAGAGGGAGAGGCAATGGAGGAGGGAATGGCAATTCAGTGTTTATCCTTGGGCTCGGAGAGAGAGGTAGGAACACACACTGAAAGACGGCAGGAAGAAAGAAGAGAGATTGAGAAATTCACTCACCTGAAATGGGGGAGAAGACATGGACGAGATTGTAAATTTTCAGAGAATTAGGGGGGTACTTGAGGGGAGGTAAACGACTGATCAAGCTGATTCTCAGGACAGAAACAGTTGCGGAACAGGATCCTCCACCAAGGAAATACCACGGTTGAGGAAGCTCGGAAAGAGTACAAGAATGTTTCTAGACAGAGACAGAACACAAAAAAGAGAGACAGCAGCTGAGGGTGAGGACAAAAAAGCGAAAGGAGTAGGACTGGAGACAAGGATGGAACCAGCTGGAGAGTCAGTCAGAGCAGACAGAGCGCATGAGCAAGCACACACCACAATATTCCACCGACCCCTCAACCTATCACACCATCCCAACACACATTACAATCCATTCCCACAGCTTCACCCAAAACCCCCAAGCATAGAACTCCACAGTATGCTACCAGGTCTCCCACCCCCACAGGCCCCCAAACCACTGGGTTTGGAAAGCGAACTGAACGGTATGAGTACACAAACGCATGATGGAATATAAACAAGTGGGAGGATTGGCACGAAAGAGTCAAATGCAGGCATCACCTGACCTCATAGAAATCACAGAAACCAAGCTTACGGTTAATGATAACAAGATGCCATCTTCCCAACGGGATACAGTTCCTGAGGAAGACAGAAGGAACAGGGGGGGGGGAGGATTTGGCATTGTGATCAAACCACCAATGGAATTTTGATGAGCTGGAGAGAGGAGACAGAGGAGAAGAAAGTGATGGCATAAGGGGAACGCTTCACTCTGGAGGTCAAGCGTGATAATTGCAGTGATGTATAACCCACCACAGAAACGCAGGTGGCACAAGGCAAGAGTATGAGAGATCAATAGAGCTATGGTTGACCACACTGGCTGCAGTGGTCAGATGAGCTCATACCTGCAGGCAAAGCTCCTGATCATGGGCGACTTTAACCACAATGGAGTTCGAATGGGGAGAACTTGGGCACATGGGGGCCAGCATACATGGGGGCTAAGTGATGGAGGTGGTATTGGAAAACTTCATGTACCAACACGTAAGGGGACACTACAAGAGAGAGAGGAGAGGAGACCAGCAATGACTGGACTTAGTATTCACCTTGAGTAGTGAGATATTGAGGACAATCCCATATGAAAGACCCCTTGGGGACAGCGATCATGTGGTTTTGAGCTTCGAATTACACAGTAGAGCTACAAGTGGAGGGGAAGCAGGAAGGCCAGGACGAATGCAAGCCAAACTACAGGAAAGGGGACTCCACAGGAATGAGGAACTTCCTGAATGGGTTCAGTGGGGACAGATAACTGGCAGGGAACCCCGTTAATGAGATGATGGAACTATGTTGTTCACATATGTGCTAGGAGGATAGGAGAGGTTTTGTACCAAACGTAACATGTGATAATGAAAAAGCAAGGATGAGCCCCCATGGTTCCACTCAAAGATGCAAGGGAGGCAAAAACCAAGTGTGCTAGGGGAAATGGGAAGAATTTAGAAGCAAAGGACCCAGGAGAATAGGAGTGCTGTCGAGAGCGAGGAAACGAATATGTCACAGATACGAAGGGATGCCCACGTCAATATGAAAAACGACATAGAGCAAAAAGCCAAATCTGACCCGAAGCTGTTTCAGGCAATTCAGAAGAAAACACCGTCAAGGACCAGGTATCAGGCCTAAGGAAGGAAGGAGGAGAGACAAAAAGAACTGACAGTGAAGTATGTGGGAACTCAACAAGAGATTCAAATGAAGTGTTCACAGAGGAGACAGACGGAGCTCCAGAAAGACGGAGAGGTGGGGTACACAGCCGTGTGCTGGACACAGTACTCACAACGAGGAAGAAGTGAAGAGGCTTCTGAGTGAGCTAGATACTCAAAGGAATGGGGCCAGATAAACAGCTCTCCTTGGGTCTGAGAGAGGGAGCAAGGCGGCTATGTGCTACCCCTAACAAATTTTTCAATACATCTATCGAAACAGGGGAGATGCCTGAGGCAAGGAAGGACAGCAATTTTGGTACCAATCTTTAAAAAGGGAGACAGAATGAGCACTAAATACAGACAGTGTCATGACAAGTATTGGCATGCAAAATCAGTGGAAAAGTTTGTCAGGAAGAAGAATGGTGGAAACTCTAGAAGGAATGATTTCATCACCAGCAGACAACATGCTTTAGATTCAGAGACGGGAAATCCTGGGTCACAAACTTACTGGAGTTTCTATGACATGGTGACAGCAGTAAGACAAGGAGGAGAAGTGTAGGTGGATTGATTTTTCTTAGACTGCATGAAGGCGTTTGACACGTCCCACATAAGTGATTAGTGCAAAAACTGGGGACCAAGCAGGAATAACAGGCCAAGGCACTGCAATGGATCACGGGAATTCTTGTCAGGAAGGACAGCAGCGAGTAATGGTTCGCCGGAGAGGTGTCAGAGTGGGCACCTGTTAACCAGGGGGTCCCACAGGGGTCCGTCTAGGACCAGGCTGTTTCTGGTATTTGTGAACGACTTGACGGAAGGAATAAACTCCGAGGTGTCACTTTTGCAGTTGACGGGAAGTTGATGAGAATAGTTCATTCGATCGAAGGAACCAGGCAGAAATTACAAAAAAGGGATTCTGGACAGCTGCAGACATGGTCTCAGCACTGGCTCCTGGAGTTCAATCCCACCAAGTGCTAAGGTCATGACGGATTCGGGAAGGGCAAAAGAAGGACGCAGATGGAGTACAGTCTAGGGGGGCAGAGACTACTAAACATCACTCAGGAAAAAAGATCTTGGGGTGAGTTTTAACACAAGGCACATCTCCTGAAGCGCACATCAACAGAATAACTGCTGCAGCATATGGGCGGCCGGCAAACCTCAGAACAGCAATTCCGACATCTTAATAAGAATAGTTCAGGCAACCCTGATACACGTGTACGTTAGGCCTATTGGAGTATGCGGCACCCAGTTTGGAAACCACACCTATGCAAGCATGTAAGAAAACTAGAGTAAGTGCAAAGGTTTGCAACAGGATAGTCCCAGATGCTAGTGGTAATGTCCTTGAGGAAGAGAGGTTAAGGGAAACTCACGGTCGACTCTGGAGGACAGGAGGAGTTAGGGGGACATGATAACGACGTACAAAATACTGAGAGGAATTGACAGGTGACAAAAGACGGATGTTCCAGAGAGACTGGACATCTGTTTAAACAAGGGGAACACGTTGGATGTGAGACACAGATGATTCAAAAGGATGTTAGGAAGTATTTCTTCCAGCACAGAGTAGTCAGGAAGTGGAATAGTGTTGGGATGCGATGTAGTGGAGTCTCTGCGGATCCATACATAGCTTTTAAGCAGAGGTAGATAAAGCTATGGTTAGGGAGGTGACCTAGTAGCGACCAGTGAAGAGGGCGGGGAAGGAGCTTGGACTCGACCCTGCCAACTCAACTGGTGCGTACACATACACACGCACACTCACACACACCACACACACACACACACACACACACACACACACACACACACACACACACACACAGAGGCGGGGGAGAATCGCCCCTGCAACCACCATATAGGTGAGTACAGAGGTAAGTACAGTGGTGTAGCCACAAGGCACAGTCTCACCGGTACCATAAATTCACATTCTTGATCGCTCAGCGGGGACAGAATGGACCAGATATGTCTTGTTTAATGGGCCTGCAAGGCCAGTGTGTGTGTGTGGTTGTGTGTGTGTGTGTTGTGTGTGTGTGTGTGTGTGGTGATGTATTGTGTGTGTGTGTCATGTGTGTGTGTGATGTGTGTGTGGTGTGTGGTGTGTGTGTGAGTGTGTGTGTGTGGTGTACTCTCCTAGTCACTAGCTGAGGTTGCAGGGGTCGAGTCCAAGCTCCTGGCCCCGACTCTTCATGAGTCGTACTAGGTCACTCTGTCCCTAACATAGCTTTATCGTACCTCTGCTTAAAGATATGTACTGGATCCTTGCCTCCACTACATCGCCTTCCCAAACATTCCAATTACTGGACTCTCTGTGGCTGAAGAAATACTTCACTACTTCCCTTTGATTCATCTGTGTCTTCAGCCTTCAACTGTGTACCCGTGTTTGATGTGTCCGTATCTGGAAACATCCTGTCTTTGTCCCACCTTGAGTCCATTCATCTCGTTATTTGTAAGTCGTTATCATGTCCCCCTAATCTTCCGGTCCTCCAGTGTGTCAGGTTGATTTCCCATAACTCTCCCCATGGACATACCCTAGCTCTGGGACTTAGTCTTTGTTTGCAAAACCTTTGCACTTTCTTATAGTTTCTATACATGTTGGCTAGGTGTGGGTTCCAAACTGGTGCCGCATACTCCAATATGGGGCCTACGTCACCGGTGCACAGGGTCCTGAACGATTCCTTATTAGATGGCGGAATGCTGTCTAGAGGTTTGCCAGACGCCTATGCTGCAGCTAGTTTATTTGGTGATTTGGGGCTCAGGAGATGGCCTGGTGTTTTATACTCACCCCAAGATCTTTTCCATTGAGTGATGGTTTGTGTCTCTGAACCCCTAGCCTTTACTCCATCTGCGGTCTTCTTTGCCCTTCCCCCAATCCTCATGACCTTTGCATTGGTGGGTTTGTACTCCAGGAGCAGTTGCTGGACCAGGTCTGCCACCTGTCAAGATCCCTTTGTATTTCTGCCTGGTCTTCGATCGAATGAATACTCTTCCTCATCACCACTTTACGTCATCTGCAAACAGTGGACACCTCGGAGTTTATTCATTCTCATGTCGTTCACAATACCAGAAATACAGCACTGGTCCTAGGACTGAACCTCCTAGTGGGGACCCCGCTGGTCACAGGGTGCCCACTCTGACACTCGCCTCGTCACCATTACTCGCCTGCGTCTTCTGACTAAGTATTCCCTGATCCATTGCAGTGCCTTCTGTTTTCTGCTTGGTCTCCTGTTTGTGCACGACTCTCTTGTGTGGTACTGTGTCAAACGCCTTCTTGCAGTCTAAGAAATGCAATCCACCACCCTCTCTCTATTGTCTACTGCTGCACCATGTCATAGAACTCCGTAGGTTTGTGGACACAGGATTTCCGTCTGAAACCATGTTGTCTGTGGTGATGAGATCATCCTTTCTAGATGTTCCCATTTTCTCCTGACAATCTTTTCCTTGATTTTGCATGCTATACATGTCAGTGACACTTGTCTGTAGTTTAGTGCTTCAATGTCTGTCTCCTTTTTAAGATTGGTACCACATTTTGGCTGGTTTTCCACTTGGCCCTCAGGGCAATCTCCCTGTTTTTGGCTAGTGTATTGAATATTGGGTTTGTTTTAGGGGTTTACCTCATAGGCGCCTTCTGCCCCCTCTCTCAGGGGGGGAACCCTTGGAGGAGTTGTTTATTATGGCCCCATTGTCTCTTGAGGTACTTTCTAGCTCCCAATTCAGAAATTAGCCCTCTTCAAAGTCTTCCCTCGGTTGTGAGTACTTTGGTGTCCCAGCCCACATTGGGTTGGTGTACCCCCCACCCTCTTTCCGTCTTTTCGGCCAGGGGGGGGGGGGCCCCTTTCTGTTCTCCCCTCTGTTGAAACACTTTCTTTTGAATCTTCTTGTGGGAGTTCCTCCACATTATACTTCCACTGTCCGTTTCCTTGTTTGGGTTCTCTCCCCTCTTCCTTCCCTTGGCCTTGATTACCTGGGTTCCTTGACGGGTGTTTGTTTTTTCTTCCTGGATGTTTGGCTGTATAATACAATGCTTCGGGTCGATTGGGGGCTTTTTTGCTTGCTAAGGTGTCGTTGTCATGGGTTTGGGGGTGGCTTGTGGGCCTCCCTTTCTTATTTCTGTGGGGTCATATTTTCGGTTTTTCGGGGCTTCTCTACCGATCTTGCCGCCTTATTCTCCTGGGTTTCCCCTTAGCCTTCTATATTTCTTTCCATTTTTCCCTTATAGCACCCACTTGGTTTTTTTGGCCTTCCTTTGGCCATTTCTTTGAGGGTGTAACCCATGGGATCATCTGGGCTTTTTCAATTTATTCCTGTTATCTTGGGTTACAAAAACCTTTCTCCCTTCAGCCTTCCCTTGACCACATTTGTGGGGACTAACATATTCCATTTAATTCTCATTGAACTGGTTTTCCCTTGCCCAGTTCTCTGTCCCCAACTTGAAACCTCCATTTCCAGGATAGTTTTTCATCATTTCCTGTTTTGTTCACCCTTTTCCCCTTGTCGTTTTGGGTTTTCATTCCCGTCCTGGTGCCTTTCCCGGGCCTTCCCCCTCCTCTTGTTAGGACTTTCGTTGTGTAGTCGAAAGCCTCAAAAACCACATGATCGGCGGCCCCCAAGGGGGTCTTTTTTCCAATAATTCGGTTTGACTTTGGTCCTCCCTTAAATCTGCACTACCTCCAAGGATGGGAATAACTTAAGTTCCCAGTTTTTGCTGGTTTTTCATCCTCTCCCTCTCTTATTCTTGTTTAAGTGTTCCCTTACGTGGGTTGGGTACATTGAAGGGTTTTCCCCTGTACCACCTCCCATCATCTTAGCCCCTCCATCGTATCCTTGGCCCCAATGTGGCTCCAAGTTCTTCCCATTTACGATTTTCTCATTTTGGGTTTAAACAGTTCGCCCTGAATTTCAGGGAAGCTGTCGGCCCTGCATGTATTATGTCTTCTGGCCATCTTGGCCAGGCAGTTGTCATACCCATTCCCCTCTATTTAGCTCTCGGTCATACTTCTTGGCCTTGGGGGGCCCTACTTTGCAGTGTTTCTTAGGTGGTGGGTTTTTGACATCACTGGCCCAATTTTATCCACCCTTCGGGGGAACCCTTTGCCAGGTGAGTGTCAAAAGCATTTCCGCTATGCAAATCCCCACTTTCTTCTCCCCGCTGACTTCCTCTCTCCATCTTTCATTTTCAAAAATTTCCATTCGGTGTTTCGAATCAGCCAATTGCCCACTCCTCCCCCCCCACCCAAACGGTTCCTTACGGGTCCTTTTTCCCTCTGCGAAATTTCTTCTGGTATTCCCGTTGGGGGAAAGATTGGCATCTGTTAATCATACCTGTTTATGCTTGGTTTTCTGTGATGTTTTGGAATTGTTTTGGTTGATGTGTTGGTCCTCTGTTTGGACCCTCTTTCGGTTTGCCCACTCCTCTCACTTTGTTTGCTTATTCCCAATAAGCGTTTGTGTAACCTATGTATCCTTCAGTTTCCCTTTTCCCATAAACCCCCACTGTTGGTTGTCTGGGGGGGCTGGTGGGGGGGGGGTAGGTGGAACCTGGTTTTAGCTACTTTACTGTGGGATTCTTTGGTTTGGGGTTGGGGTTGGGGGAAAAGGCTGTGGGTTGGGGATGTATATTGTGTGGTTGGGTGGTGTGGATAGGTTTGGTGGAGGTTCTGTGGGATTAGTTGGTTGGTTTTGTGTGCTTGCTTCTTTGCTGTCTGTTTTTTTCTGCTCTCTGCGGGGGTGAAACATATCTGGGACCTCTTGTGGCTTGGTTTTCCATCCTTGGTCTCCTTTCCATAGGCTGCCTTTTCGCTTTTTTGTCCTGCTTTATCCCCCTTCAGCGTTTGTGTTCCTTCTCTCTTTTTGTGTTCTGTTTCTCTGTTTTCGGAACCTCCTTCCTTGTTTAACTCTTTCCGTGCTTTTCTTCAAACGTGGTTTTTCTTTGGAGGAATCCTTGTTCCGCTCTTGTTTTTCTGTTCCTTGGAGGGGAAATTTTCCAGGCTTGGATCGGGTCGGTTTTTCCTCCCTTCCAAGTTTTCCCCCCTAATTCTTCTGGAAAAAAATCTAATTTTTACAAATATCCTTTCGTTTCCAGGGGTCTTCTCCCCCCTAATTTTTTTCCCATCGTTGATTTTTTCTTTCAATCTCCTCTTCTTTTCTTTCCTTGCCGTCCTTTCCCAGTGTGTGTCCCTTTTCCTCTCTCTCCCGAATACGCCCATGGTTTAAAAAAAAAATACACTGATTTTATTGCCCCCGTTCCTCCTCTCCCATTTGGGCCTTCTCCTCTGTTTGGACTCTGGGTTTCTCGGTTCTGTATTGTGGGTCCCCCATTTTTCCCGCCCATTGTTTTTTCCCCAGTGGCTCATTGGTAAACATGGTTTGTGGCCTCCCTGCCCATTTCCGACCTTAGTCCTCCCTCTCCATCTGCACCCTATCTGCTCTTTTCCCCCTTTCCACTCCCTGGGCCCTTCTTTGGCAGGTGGATAGGGGGGACCTTAGCATATTTTGCCTGTTTCAATTTCTCCTTCCTTCCTGTTTCAAGCCTCTCTGTTTTCGTATGGTGTAGTGCTTCTCTGGTACCCCACCTGTACCCTTGGAGGGGACTTGCTTTTTTCAGCCTGTTTACTCAAAATATTCTTGGGGGAAACTTTACCCTGGGGCTAACTTAGCAGTTTTCGGGAACTTGTGCCTTTCCCAATTTTCCTTCGGATCTCTTCTCCATCCCTCTTGTCCCATGGTTCCCTCAGGAGAGCTCTTTCTTCCATTTTTTTTTTTCAGAATAAGCTCTCTCCTTAATTTTCTCTCCCATTTCTTGCTCTATCTTTTTCCCACTCGTTTTTCCTGCCATTCCAATTTCCTGCCCCCCAACCAGTTTTTGCCCCAATTTGTCATCTCTGAATCCCTGGCATTTCCTGCGTGGGGGTTACCCAAACATTTTTTTTTTTCTTTTTTTTTTATGGAATGAGGAGAATGAGGAAAATAGGAAATAAGGGGGGAGAGTGTGGATAGGAGATTGAGGGAAAGGAGATGAGGGAAGGGGGACGCCGGTGGAAGGTGGGGGGGGAAAAACAGGAAGGGGGGGACAATAAAGGAGGAGGAAATGGGTAGGGAGAAAGTGGGTCGAGAGTGGGGAAAAGGTAAGAGAGGGAGGGGGGGGAGTGAAAAGGGGATGAGGAGAGGTGAGAAGAGGGTAAAAAGGACGGGAGGGGAGTTAAAGGACGTGGTAGTAGAGAGGAACGAGTTGGACGGGACGGAGAGTGAGGGATAAGTGTGAAAGAAGGGAGAGGCAATGGAGGAGAGTGTGGATGTGAGAGATAGAGGGAAGAGAGGAGAATGGGGAGGACGGGAGAGAGAGGGGAGAGGGGAGTGTGGGGGTTGGAGGAAAGGGGGAGGGCGGTGAGGGGTGGAAGGTGGGTGATGAGAGGGAAGGGGGAGGGAGAAGAGGGAGGGTGAGGAAGAGGGAGAGAGGATGGGGGGGGGGGGGGGAAAGGGGGAATAGGTAGGGGTTATAGGGGGTACATCTTTTCACCAGGGTAGGTGTTTGAAAATTCCTGTATATGGTTGTGTGGTGTGGTGTTCTGGATGGTGTGCTTGTGTGTGTGTGTCTATTGTTGTGTGGTGTGTGATGGTTGTGGTGTGTGTTGGATGTGTGTGTGTGTGTGGTGGTGTTGGTGTGTGTGTGTGTGTGTGCTTTTAACATTCGCTTTTTCATAGTATGGCCTAACAACAGGTGACTGTTCCTTCCCCTAGGTTGTGTTGGTTGCATTATGTTTATGTATAAAAATAAACAGTTGCATTTTTATTTTCCCTCGTATGTGTTTTACTTTCTATGTATTCTGTATATTTGTAACCCCCGATATTTCTTTGGTTTACCCACTGTTTTGACTGTCTTATGAGTTTTAAATTTACCCGTTCAAAAATTTAAAATACACTAGGGGGGCTTCGCTAACATAGCAAGCTACCTTCTAACTTATAATTTAAATGCCAAGTAATATTGCTGCTTATTCTAATTCTGGATTACGCTCGAGGTGCAGAGTTGAACACCCCAAATTTCCCAGCTAGAGGGGGGGAGTATAACAGTTACTATTTTGGGGACCCCTTTGCATAACTCTAAAACTTAGGTGGTGAAATATACTTGGGGCTGGGCAGTGAGTTACAAACGTTTGGCCTGGGTCTGTTCCTGGAGTCCCTGTAGTTGAAGGATTTGGTTTTGGATTTGGCTTCTCGGGTAACTTTTTCCACTAACCTTCCTGTATTGGCCCACAATATTTTTCTAGCCTCTATCCTAATTTTTTTACCCACTCACTTCCCCACTGTATTTAACTGGGACCACCATTCATATTAAACCATTTTATCTCTTAATTCTCCCTGGTCTTGAGTCCGCCACTTATTCTTTCATGACCCTCACAGCCGGGTTCTATTTATGGGTGCAAACCCAACTTATTTAGGGCCTGACACAAACCCGTTCCCCACCCTTCCAAACAGCCATAAAAACAATAAATAAACCCCCAACGTCGGGCCCACTAATTTCCTTTTGTGTTATCTTATTTTCTTGTGGAAAACAACTTATTATTTCCCCTTTTTCGGGGCTCTTTTTAAGGTGATTTATATGCCACTCTTATTTTAGCGTTGCAACCCACAAATATATTCCCACCACTCTATTCCTTTTACGGCACAGTCCAGGAAATTACCCACCCAAAAACCCCACGAGCCTTCAATAAACCGCCGTTGAACCTTCCTCCACGGGTGGTGGTGTGTTTGTGTAGGTGTGTTGTATGGTATGTGTGTTGCGGTGTGTGTATGTTGGGGTGGGGTGTGTGGTGTTATTTGTGTGTGTGGTGGTTTGTTTGTTGTTTGTGTTTTATGAAGCTAGGTGGGTTTTGACAAAATGGGGGGGGATACCCCCCTGGTGGAGTGGTTACTGGGTTTGTGGGAGTCTTTACTGTGTTGTTTATAATGGTTTGTTGTTCTTAATGGGTGTTTGTATTTACTGGTGTTGTATTACTGGGGGTTGTTGTATAAAACTTTGGTGTGGGTCTACTTGGTGTTGGTCTGACTTGGTGGTTGTCTTTTACTTGGTGTTGTTCTAAACTGGTGTTTATCTTTATGGTTGTTGTTTTCTACATTAATTTTTTTCCTGTTTCAGCAGGGGGAGGGGGGGGAAAAAGAAAAACGCTTTTAAATTCCGTCATAAGGGTTTATATTTAAAGCGGGCCCAGGCAGGGGTTTACGGAAGGTAAAAAACAGGGTTCTTTGCCCGAAGAGGGCAGTGGGGGGGCAAGAGGGGGGGGATGTGGGTGGGGGATTTTAATGAGTGGGGAAATTTGGGGGGGGGGGGAAGATTGAAATTGGACAGTGGGGAATGGGGTTTAGGGCTTTTCCAAAGTTCTTTTGTGATCCAAGAAGGGGCTTTTTACCCATCAGCCCCCCCTCCATGGAAGAAGGGGGGGGAAAGCCTTGAGGGGGGGGGCCCGATGAGGTTAAAAATTTTTTTTTGTTATTCCCATCCCTGGGGGATTGTGTTTTTTGTTTACCCACCCTGGGGTTGTTTTTTGTTAATTTTACCCTGGGATATAGTTTTAGTATGACCCTGCGGGGGGGGGGGAATGTTTTAGTTATTTCCCTGGGGTATATTGGTTTTTTGTGCTATCCCAGGGCATGCATATCGTATACCTTGGGGACTGTTATTTGTTACAACCCTGGGGGCCATGTTTTTGTGTTAACCCTGTGGGGGGGGGCCATGGTTTTTCGTATTAACCCTGCGCCCCATTTGTTTTTTTGCCCATATACCCTTGGACATCTTTTGTTTTACCCTGGTGGTATCTTGTTGTTACCACCGTTGAGGCTTGGTTTTTTTTTTTATAATCCCCTGGGGGGGTATGTTTTTGTAAAACGTCCCATGGGGACAATGTTTTTGTACCAACCCTGGGGGGCTTGGTTTGTTTTGACCCCATGGGGGGGACATGGTTTTTGTACACCCTGGGGGGGCATGTATTGTACATCCCAGGAGCCATGGGTTTTTTTTGCAACACCCTGGGGGGGCATGTTTTGCACACCCTTTGGGCAAGGGTCTATTTGTTTAACCCCCAGGTGGCTTGGGTTTTTGTGCCAACTCCCTTGGGGGGGCATTAGGTTTTTTTGGTTGTACAATCCAGGGGGGCCATGTTTTGGTAAACCCCTTGGGTGCCATTGGTTTTTGTTTTACACCCCCAGGTTGGCATGTTTTTTGCAACCACCACCTGGGGGCATGTTTGTACAAAAATCCAGGCATTGTTTTTGTGACCAACCCCTGGGGGCATGTTTTTTGTAACATCCACTGTGGGCATTGTTTTTTGTACCACCTGGGCATGGGTTTTTTGACCTCCCTGGGGGGAATGTTATTGTTACCCCTTGGGCCATTGGTTTTGTACACCCTGGGGGCATGTTTCGTACCACTCTGGGGGCAGGTTTTGTACACCGTGGGGGCATGCTGGAGGGATCTGATTTCCAGAGAGTGTTCCGGTGGGCTACGCCGTCCCCTGCTACGGGGCGTTACAAATGGTGTCGGCGTAAAAATATGTCCCGATTGGTTGCTCCTTTCCCACGATGTGCGAATATATTAATCTTCGAGAAGGAAGCTGAAAGGGTCTTTGAGATGGGGGAATAAGAGAGAAAGGCAAGTAGTGAGGGAAGGAAGCAACAGATGTTAGAAATAGGTCTCGTTTTCCCTCTCTCTCACTCTCTCTCTCTCCTCTCTCTCTCTCTTCTCTTTCAGGTGACTATTGCCTAAGTTCCTGCAGGAGAGGTGTTGACAAGTTCCAGCTCTTCCCCTGCCCACTCGTGCCCCGCCGTTGCCACTAAACCCGCTCATCCTTGTACATACATAGTTTTTAAAAAGCAGGTAGATAGGGGCCCACAGTGCAAGGTGGGAGAGAATATGGCAAGAAGCAAGTTGAGAAGCGGGACCAGGAGCTGAGATTTGACCCCTGCACCCATATATGGAGAGTACATAGGGAAATACAAACACACACGCGCGCGGCACGCACACACACACATACACGCCAACGCACATAACACACACACCACACACACACACACACACACACACACACTCACACAACACACACACACACACACACACATACAACTCGGCACTCACACATGGACGGAAGGAACGAATCCGAGGTGTCCTGTTGGAGATGACGTGAAGTTGATGAGAAGAATTCATTCGATCGAAGACCAGGCAGAACTACAAAGGGATCTGGAACAGGCTGCAGACGGGTCCCGCAAATTGGCTCCTGAGTTCAATCCCACCATGTGCAATGTCATGAAGCTTGGGGAAGGGCAAAGAAGACGCCTGACGGAGTTACTGTCTAGGGGCAGAAGACTACAAACCTTCACTCAAGGATAAAGATCTTGGGGTGAGTATAAAACAAGGCACATTCCTGAATGCGCACAATCACCAAAAATAACTGCTGCAGCGTAATGGGCGCCTGGCAAACCTCAGAACAAGCATTCCCGACATCTTTTAAAGGAATCGTTAGGGAACTGTACACCGTGTTACGTTAGGCCCCATATTGGGAGTATGCGGCACCCAGTTTGGAACCTCACCTAGCCAGCCCATGTAAAGAACTAGAGAAAGTGCATAGGTTGGCCAACAAGATAGTCCAGCGCTAGAGGGTTATGTTCCTACGAGGAGTGGTTAAGGGAAATACCTGACGACACTGGAGGACGGAGAGCTAACCTTCTTTAATTTATATAAAAATATTAAGGGGGGACATTGATACGTCTTACAATATACTGAGTAGGAATTACAAGGTGGACAAAGACAGGATGTTCCAGGAGACTGGAACACAGCAACACGGGGACACAGTTGGAAGTTGAGACACAGATGAATCACAGGATGTTAGGGAAGTATTTCTTCAGCAAGAGTAGTCAGTAAGTGGACACTGTTTGTAGCGATGTAGCTGGAGGCAGGGATTCCATACATAGCTTTAAGGCAGAGGTACGATAAAGCTCATGGCTTCAGGGAGAGTGACCTAGTAGCGACGATGAAAGAGGCGGGGCAGGAGCTTAGACTCGACCCCTGCAACCACATAGGGAGTACCACCCCACACACACACACACACACACACACACACACATAAACACGCAGTCACACACACACACCACACACACACACCACACACACACACACACACTACACACACACACACAACATACACACGCACTCACAACACACACACACAACACCACACACACACACTCACACACACACACACATACACACACACACACACACACACTCACACACACACCACACACACCACACACACACAATACACCACGCATTCCACACATACACAACACACACACTCACACACACACACACACACACACACACACCACCACACACACATACACACGCACTCACACACACACACACACACCACACACACTCACACACACATCACACACACCACACACACACACACTCACAGTCGTCAGCAGACGTGGGTCACACTGCTCCGAGATCTGTAGTGGATTTTTTAAGTCGGGCAGTACACTGCTTGCAGTAATAAGTGGTAGTGGACAACGTAGTGAACAATCCTACGAGTGATAACCAGAGTTATTAGTTAAAAAAGTCGCGCGAGGAAGGCATGAAATCTTTAATATTTCAAAGTGTCAAACCGATTAGTGGCTAGTAGGTTCTGTTGCTACACAGATTCAAATATACAAAGATTCAAGTGATGTGTGGAAGGTCGGGGGGTGTTCATGAATTTCGAGGCGATTGGATAACAAGTGGAAATGTGGGGCACCATGCAGTGAGAGTTGAAAACGTTACTAAGCAAAAGTAGAGAAAGGAAATATATATTATATAACAAGGGAAGGGGGCAGTTGGCCTGCTGAAACAGGTGACGTCACAACAGTTGTGTGAATTATACTGATTAAAGTGTAATCACCGAATGTGAAGTGTATTCAATTATAAGGAAAGTGTATTCTATCATACGTGAGTTTGAGGGACGCGGGATGCTTGAGCATATACGGTTATAAAGATCAAGGTGAAGAATTTCAAAATAGTGATAGAAGGGGCGTGTGTGTACGACGACTAGTCCTCTGATCTGGCAACTTGTCATCGCATCAACTGCCAGCTTACGTATCACTCACCTCGTTGGGTTGTTTTGGGGGTTTGGAATCTGGCCTTAGTCATGTTAGATACTGGTCACTCATCCTGCAAGCTATTACCAGAATTAGAGCAGAAATAGAAATTAAGCTTAGATAAGGGGAAGATAGTGTTGACTAGCGTGGTGCAGCCTAGCGTGGAGGAGCGCCTAGGAAGGGGAAAGCCTAGCGAGGGTGACGCAGCACTCCTAGAAGCTGAGACAAGCTAAATTTACAACCTAATTACTTTCTGTGTTTTATAAGTAGAAGTGATAAGTGCAAGAATCACTGGTTGGTGTTTTAGAAATAGGGTATTATACTGATATTTATTAGCAGTATGATACTTGAAGTGGGGGCACACATACACACGCACACACACACCACACACACACACACACCTCACCCACACAACACACACACACACAACACATAAAAAACACACACACACCCACACACACAACACACACACACACACCACACACACACACACACACTACAGACACACACACACCCATATACAGGTTTTCACACCTTCCTGTGAAGTGACCCTCTAAACCCTTCCTTCCCCCACCCGCCTCTCTCCCTCTCCTCTCCACTCTCTTCCTCTCTTCGCTCTCTCTCTCTCTCTCTCTCTCTCTCTCTTCTCCTCTCTCCTTTCTCTCATTTCTCTCTTCCTCTCCCTCTTCCTCTCTCTCTTCCTCTCTCTCTTACTCTCACTCTTTCTCTCTTCCTCTCTTTCCTCGCTCGCCCTCTTCCTCTTCCCCCTCCTCTCTCTCCTCTCTTTCTCTTCTCTTCCTCTTCTCTCTCCCTCTCTTCCCTTGTCACTCCCCCCTCTCTCTCTCACTTTCTCCCCTTTTCCCCTTCCTACCCTCCCCTTCTCTCTCTTTCTCCCTCTATCTCACTCTATCCCCTTTTTCTTTTTCACTTTCTCTTTTACTAAAAAAAAAAAAGAAAAAAAATGGTTGGGGACTCGCAGGATCAGGGATCAGATGACAAGGGTACTGGTAGGGAGGAATGGATGGAGGAACAGGGAAAAGGATAGAGCAAGATGGGAGGAGAAAATTAGGAGAGCTTTATGAAAAAATGTAGAAAGGCTCTCTGGTGAAAGGGAAGAGAGGTTGGAGAAGGAGACGAAGAATTGGGAGGGCCCAAGTCGAAAATGCATTAGCCAGGGTAAAGGTCCTAGACTTTGAGGTAAACAGGCTGTAAGCAAGTCTCAGGGGTAGTGACAGGAAGACCCCATACGAAGCTGAGAGGCTGAACAGGCTGAAAGGAGTTATGAATATGCTAAGGTCCTATCAGCTGCAGAGAAGGGCCAGGGAGTGTGAGGGAAGAGCAGATGGGTGCAGAAGGAGAGGGAGATGGTCGAATGCTGGAGGACACAAACCATGTACCAAGAGCCACTGGAAAAATCAAGGGTAGAAAATGACACATACTGACAGGAAACCAGAGTCACAGAGGGAGAGGCAATGGAGGAGGGAATGGCAATTCAGTGTTTATCCTTGGGCTCGGAGAGAGAGGTAGGAACACACACTGAAAGACGGCAGGAAGAAAGAAGAGAGATTGAGAAATTCACTCACCTGAAATGGGGGAGAAGACATGGACGAGATTGTAAATTTTCAGAGAATTAGGGGGGTACTTGAGGGGAGGTAAACGACTGATCAAGCTGATTCTCAGGACAGAAACAGTTGCGGAACAGGATCCTCCACCAAGGAAATACCACGGTTGAGGAAGCTCGGAAAGAGTACAAGAATGTTTCTAGACAGAGACAGAACACAAAAAAGAGAGACAGCAGCTGAGGGTGAGGACAAAAAAGCGAAAGGAGTAGGACTGGAGACAAGGATGGAACCAGCTGGAGAGTCAGTCAGAGCAGACAGAGCGCATGAGCAAGCACACACCACAATATTCCACCGACCCCTCAACCTATCACACCATCCCAACACACATTACAATCCATTCCCACAGCTTCACCCAAAACCCCCAAGCATAGAACTCCACAGTATGCTACCAGGTCTCCCACCCCCACAGGCCCCCAAACCACTGGGTTTGGAAAGCGAACTGAACGGTATGAGTACACAAACGCATGATGGAATATAAACAAGTGGGAGGATTGGCACGAAAGAGTCAAATGCAGGCATCACCTGACCTCATAGAAATCACAGAAACCAAGCTTACGGTTAATGATAACAAGATGCCATCTTCCCAACGGGATACAGTTCCTGAGGAAGACAGAAGGAACAGGGGGGGGGGAGGATTTGGCATTGTGATCAAACCACCAATGGAATTTTGATGAGCTGGAGAGAGGAGACAGAGGAGAAGAAAGTGATGGCATAAGGGGAACGCTTCACTCTGGAGGTCAAGCGTGATAATTGCAGTGATGTATAACCCACCACAGAAACGCAGGTGGCACAAGGCAAGAGTATGAGAGATCAATAGAGCTATGGTTGACCACACTGGCTGCAGTGGTCAGATGAGCTCATACCTGCAGGCAAAGCTCCTGATCATGGGCGACTTTAACCACAATGGAGTTCGAATGGGGAGAACTTGGGCACATGGGGGCCAGCATACATGGGGGCTAAGTGATGGAGGTGGTATTGGAAAACTTCATGTACCAACACGTAAGGGGACACTACAAGAGAGAGAGGAGAGGAGACCAGCAATGACTGGACTTAGTATTCACCTTGAGTAGTGAGATATTGAGGACAATCCCATATGAAAGACCCCTTGGGGACAGCGATCATGTGGTTTTGAGCTTCGAATTACACAGTAGAGCTACAAGTGGAGGGGAAGCAGGAAGGCCAGGACGAATGCAAGCCAAACTACAGGAAAGGGGACTCCACAGGAATGAGGAACTTCCTGAATGGGTTCAGTGGGGACAGATAACTGGCAGGGAACCCCGTTAATGAGATGATGGAACTATGTTGTTCACATATGTGCTAGGAGGATAGGAGAGGTTTTGTACCAAACGTAACATGTGATAATGAAAAAGCAAGGATGAGCCCCCATGGTTCCACTCAAAGATGCAAGGGAGGCAAAAACCAAGTGTGCTAGGGGAAATGGGAAGAATTTAGAAGCAAAGGACCCAGGAGAATAGGAGTGCTGTCGAGAGCGAGGAAACGAATATGTCACAGATACGAAGGGATGCCCACGTCAATATGAAAAACGACATAGAGCAAAAAGCCAAATCTGACCCGAAGCTGTTTCAGGCAATTCAGAAGAAAACACCGTCAAGGACCAGGTATCAGGCCTAAGGAAGGAAGGAGGAGAGACAAAAAGAACTGACAGTGAAGTATGTGGGAACTCAACAAGAGATTCAAATGAAGTGTTCACAGAGGAGACAGACGGAGCTCCAGAAAGACGGAGAGGTGGGGTACACAGCCGTGTGCTGGACACAGTACTCACAACGAGGAAGAAGTGAAGAGGCTTCTGAGTGAGCTAGATACTCAAAGGAATGGGGCCAGATAAACAGCTCTCCTTGGGTCTGAGAGAGGGAGCAAGGCGGCTATGTGCTACCCCTAACAAATTTTTCAATACATCTATCGAAACAGGGGAGATGCCTGAGGCAAGGAAGGACAGCAATTTTGGTACCAATCTTTAAAAAGGGAGACAGAATGAGCACTAAATACAGACAGTGTCATGACAAGTATTGGCATGCAAAATCAGTGGAAAAGTTTGTCAGGAAGAAGAATGGTGGAAACTCTAGAAGGAATGATTTCATCACCAGCAGACAACATGCTTTAGATTCAGAGACGGGAAATCCTGGGTCACAAACTTACTGGAGTTTCTATGACATGGTGACAGCAGTAAGACAAGGAGGAGAAGTGTAGGTGGATTGATTTTTCTTAGACTGCATGAAGGCGTTTGACACGTCCCACATAAGTGATTAGTGCAAAAACTGGGGACCAAGCAGGAATAACAGGCCAAGGCACTGCAATGGATCACGGGAATTCTTGTCAGGAAGGACAGCAGCGAGTAATGGTTCGCCGGAGAGGTGTCAGAGTGGGCACCTGTTAACCAGGGGGTCCCACAGGGGTCCGTCTAGGACCAGGCTGTTTCTGGTATTTGTGAACGACTTGACGGAAGGAATAAACTCCGAGGTGTCACTTTTGCAGTTGACGGGAAGTTGATGAGAATAGTTCATTCGATCGAAGGAACCAGGCAGAAATTACAAAAAAGGGATTCTGGACAGCTGCAGACATGGTCTCAGCACTGGCTCCTGGAGTTCAATCCCACCAAGTGCTAAGGTCATGACGGATTCGGGAAGGGCAAAAGAAGGACGCAGATGGAGTACAGTCTAGGGGGGCAGAGACTACTAAACATCACTCAGGAAAAAAGATCTTGGGGTGAGTTTTAACACAAGGCACATCTCCTGAAGCGCACATCAACAGAATAACTGCTGCAGCATATGGGCGGCCGGCAAACCTCAGAACAGCAATTCCGACATCTTAATAAGAATAGTTCAGGCAACCCTGATACACGTGTACGTTAGGCCTATTGGAGTATGCGGCACCCAGTTTGGAAACCACACCTATGCAAGCATGTAAGAAAACTAGAGTAAGTGCAAAGGTTTGCAACAGGATAGTCCCAGATGCTAGTGGTAATGTCCTTGAGGAAGAGAGGTTAAGGGAAACTCACGGTCGACTCTGGAGGACAGGAGGAGTTAGGGGGACATGATAACGACGTACAAAATACTGAGAGGAATTGACAGGTGACAAAAGACGGATGTTCCAGAGAGACTGGACATCTGTTTAAACAAGGGGAACACGTTGGATGTGAGACACAGATGATTCAAAAGGATGTTAGGAAGTATTTCTTCCAGCACAGAGTAGTCAGGAAGTGGAATAGTGTTGGGATGCGATGTAGTGGAGTCTCTGCGGATCCATACATAGCTTTTAAGCAGAGGTAGATAAAGCTATGGTTAGGGAGGTGACCTAGTAGCGACCAGTGAAGAGGGCGGGGAAGGAGCTTGGACTCGACCCTGCCAACTCAACTGGTGCGTACACATACACACGCACACTCACACACACCACACACACACACACACACACACACACACACACACACACACACACACACACACAGAGGCGGGGGAGAATCGCCCCTGCAACCACATATAGGTGAGTACAGAGGTAAGTACAGTGGTGTAGCACACAAGGACAGTCTCACCGGTACCATAAATCACATTCATGATCGCTCAGCGGGGACAGAATGGACCAGATATGTCTTGTTTAATGGGCCTGCAAGGCCAGTGTGTGTGTGTGGTTGTGTGTGTGTGTGTTGTGTGTGTGTGTGTGTGTGGTGATGTATTGTGTGTGTGTGTCATGTGTGTGTGTGATGTGTGTGTGGTGTGTGGTGTGTGTGTGAGTGTGTGTGTGTGGTGTACTCTCCTAGTCACTAGCTGAGGTTGCAGGGGTCGAGTCCAAGCTCCTGGCCCCGACTCTTCATGAGTCGTACTAGGTCACTCTGTCCCTAACATAGCTTTATCGTACCTCTGCTTAAAGATATGTACTGGATCCTTGCCTCCACTACATCGCCTTCCCAAACATTCCAATTACTGGACTCTCTGTGGCTGAAGAAATACTTCACTACTTCCCTTTGATTCATCTGTGTCTTCAGCCTTCAACTGTGTACCCGTGTTTGATGTGTCCGTATCTGGAAACATCCTGTCTTTGTCCCACCTTGAGTCCATTCATCTCGTTATTTGTAAGTCGTTATCATGTCCCCCTAATCTTCCGGTCCTCCAGTGTGTCAGGTTGATTTCCCATAACTCTCCCCATGGACATACCCTAGCTCTGGGACTTAGTCTTTGTTTGCAAAACCTTTGCACTTTCTTATAGTTTCTATACATGTTGGCTAGGTGTGGGTTCCAAACTGGTGCCGCATACTCCAATATGGGGCCTACGTCACCGGTGCACAGGGTCCTGAACGATTCCTTATTAGATGGCGGAATGCTGTCTAGAGGTTTGCCAGACGCCTATGCTGCAGCTAGTTTATTTGGTGATTTGGGGCTCAGGAGATGGCCTGGTGTTTTATACTCACCCCAAGATCTTTTCCATTGAGTGATGGTTTGTGTCTCTGAACCCCTAGCCTTTACTCCATCTGCGGTCTTCTTTGCCCTTCCCCCAATCCTCATGACCTTTGCATTGGTGGGTTTGTACTCCAGGAGCAGTTGCTGGACCAGGTCTGCCACCTGTCAAGATCCCTTTGTATTTCTGCCTGGTCTTCGATCGAATGAATACTCTTCCTCATCACCACTTTACGTCATCTGCAAACAGTGGACACCTCGGAGTTTATTCATTCTCATGTCGTTCACAATACCAGAAATACAGCACTGGTCCTAGGACTGAACCTCCTAGTGGGGACCCCGCTGGTCACAGGGTGCCCACTCTGACACTCGCCTCGTCACCATTACTCGCCTGCGTCTTCTGACTAAGTATTCCCTGATCCATTGCAGTGCCTTCTGTTTTCTGCTTGGTCTCCTGTTTGTGCACGACTCTCTTGTGTGGTACTGTGTCAAACGCCTTCTTGCAGTCTAAGAAATGCAATCCACCACCCTCTCTCTATTGTCTACTGCTGCACCATGTCATAGAACTCCGTAGGTTTGTGGACACAGGATTTCCGTCTGAAACCATGTTGTCTGTGGTGATGAGATCATCCTTTCTAGATGTTCCCATTTTCTCCTGACAATCTTTTCCTTGATTTTGCATGCTATACATGTCAGTGACACTTGTCTGTAGTTTAGTGCTTCAATGTCTGTCTCCTTTTTAAGATTGGTACCACATTTTGGCTGGTTTTCCACTTGGCCCTCAGGGCAATCTCCCTGTTTTTGGCTAGTGTATTGAATATTGGGTTTGTTTTAGGGGTTTACCTCATAGGCGCCTTCTGCCCCCTCTCTCAGGGGGGGAACCCTTGGAGGAGTTGTTTATTATGGCCCCATTGTCTCTTGAGGTACTTTCTAGCTCCCAATTCAGAAATTAGCCCTCTTCAAAGTCTTCCCTCGGTTGTGAGTACTTTGGTGTCCCAGCCCACATTGGGTTGGTGTACCCCCCACCCTCTTTCCGTCTTTTCGGCCAGGGGGGGGGGGGCCCCTTTCTGTTCTCCCCTCTGTTGAAACACTTTCTTTTGAATCTTCTTGTGGGAGTTCCTCCACATTATACTTCCACTGTCCGTTTCCTTGTTTGGGTTCTCTCCCCTCTTCCTTCCCTTGGCCTTGATTACCTGGGTTCCTTGACGGGTGTTTGTTTTTTCTTCCTGGATGTTTGGCTGTATAATACAATGCTTCGGGTCGATTGGGGGCTTTTTTGCTTGCTAAGGTGTCGTTGTCATGGGTTTGGGGGTGGCTTGTGGGCCTCCCTTTCTTATTTCTGTGGGGTCATATTTTCGGTTTTTCGGGGCTTCTCTACCGATCTTGCCGCCTTATTCTCCTGGGTTTCCCCTTAGCCTTCTATATTTCTTTCCATTTTTCCCTTATAGCACCCACTTGGTTTTTTTGGCCTTCCTTTGGCCATTTCTTTGAGGGTGTAACCCATGGGATCATCTGGGCTTTTTCAATTTATTCCTGTTATCTTGGGTTACAAAAACCTTTCTCCCTTCAGCCTTCCCTTGACCACATTTGTGGGGACTAACATATTCCATTTAATTCTCATTGAACTGGTTTTCCCTTGCCCAGTTCTCTGTCCCCAACTTGAAACCTCCATTTCCAGGATAGTTTTTCATCATTTCCTGTTTTGTTCACCCTTTTCCCCTTGTCGTTTTGGGTTTTCATTCCCGTCCTGGTGCCTTTCCCGGGCCTTCCCCCTCCTCTTGTTAGGACTTTCGTTGTGTAGTCGAAAGCCTCAAAAACCACATGATCGGCGGCCCCCAAGGGGGTCTTTTTTCCAATAATTCGGTTTGACTTTGGTCCTCCCTTAAATCTGCACTACCTCCAAGGATGGGAATAACTTAAGTTCCCAGTTTTTGCTGGTTTTTCATCCTCTCCCTCTCTTATTCTTGTTTAAGTGTTCCCTTACGTGGGTTGGGTACATTGAAGGGTTTTCCCCTGTACCACCTCCCATCATCTTAGCCCCTCCATCGTATCTGAGGCATGTTTCGTACATCCTGGGGCATGTTCTGTACACCCTGGGGCATGTTTTGTACACCCTGGGCATATGTTGTACACCTTGGGGCATGTTTTGTACACCCAGGGCATGTTTTGTATACCCTTGGGCATGTTTTGTACACCCCATGGCATGTTTTGTACACCCCAGGGCATGTTTTGTACACCCCAGGGCATGTTTTGTAAACCCTGGGCATGTTTTGTACACCTTGGGGCATGTTTTGTACACCCCAGGGCATGTTTTGTAAACCCTGAGCGTATTTTCTACACCTTGGAGCATGTTTTGTACACCCTAGGGCATGTTTTGTACACCCCAGGGCATATTTTGTACACTCCACGGCATGTTTTGTACACCCCAGGGTATGTTTTGTAAACCCAGAGCATGTTTTGTACACCCTGAGGCATGTTTTGTACACCCTGGGCATGTTTTATACACCCTGGGCATGTTTTGTGCACTCTGGGACATGTTTTGTACACCCTGAGGCATGTTTTGTACACTCCGGGCATGTTTTGTACACCCTGGGCATGTATTGTACACCATGGGCATGTTTTGTGCACCCTAGGGCATGTTTCGTACACCATGGGGCATGTTTTGTACACCCTTGGGCATGTTTTGTACACCCTGCTCATATGTTGTACACCTTGGGGCATGTTTTGTACACCCAGGGAATGTTTTGTACGTCCTGGTCATGTTTTGTACACCCAGGGCATGTTTTGTACACCCTGGGGCATGTTTTGTACACCCTGGGCATGTTTTTTACACCCTGGGTATGTTTTGTACACTCTGGGGCATTTTTTGTACACCCTGGTGCATGTTTTGTATACTCTGGGCATGTTTTGTACATCCTGGTCATGTTTTGTACACCCCAGGACACGTTTTGTACACACTGGGCATGTTTTGTACACCTCAGGACATGTTTTCTACACCCCAGGACATGTTTTGTACACCCCAGGACACGTTTTGTACACACTGGGCATGTTTTGTACACCTCAGGACATGTTTTCTACACCCCAGGACATGTTTTGTAAACCATGGGCATGTTTTGTACACCCTGGACGTGTTTTGTAAACCATGGGCATGTTTTGTACACCCTGGACGTGTTTTGTAAACCATGGGCATGTTTTGTACACCCTGGACGTGTTTTGTAAACCATGGGCATGTTTTGTCACCCTGGATGTGTTTTGTAAACTCTGGGACATGTTTTGCACATCTTGGGCATGTTTTGTACACCCTGGGCATGTTTTGCACACCCTGGGGCATGTTTTGTATACTCTGGGGCATGTTTTGTATACCCAGGGGCAAGTTTTGTATACCCTGTGGCATGTTTTGTATACTCTGGGGCATGTTTTGCATACCTGGGGCATGTTTTGTATACCCTGGGCATGCTTTGTATACTTTGGGGCATGTTTTGTATACTTTGGGGCATGTTTTCTATACCCTGGGGCATGTTTTGAATACCCTGGAGCAAGTTTTGTATACCCTGGGGAATATTTCGTATACCCTGGGCATGTTTTATATACTCTGGCGTATGTTTTGTATACCCTGGGGCACGTTTTGTATACCCTGGCGCATGTTTTGTATACTCTAGGGTTTGTTTTGTATACCCTGGGGCATGTTATGTATATCCTTGGGCATGTTTTGTATACCCTGGGGCATGTTTTGTGCACCTCTGGAACATGTTTTGTATACCCCTGGGGCATTTTTTGTGTACCCCTGACGCACGTTCTGTATACCCCTGGGACATGTTTTGTATACCCCTGGGGCATGTTTTGTGGACCCCTGAGGCATGTTCTGTATATCCCTGGGGCATGTTTTGTATACCCCTGGTGCATGTTTTGTACACCCTGAGCATGTTTTGTACACTCTGTGGCATGTTTTGTACACCCTGGGGCATGTTTTATACACCCTGGGACATTTTTGTACACCCTGGGCATGTTTTGTACATTCTGAAGCATGTCTTGTACACCCTGGGGCATGTTTTGTACACTCTGGGCATATTTTGTACATCCTGGTCATTTTTGTACACCCCAGGGCATGTTTTGTACACCCTGGGCATGTTTTGTACATCCTGGTCATTTTTGTACACCCCCGGGCATGTTTTGTACACCCTGGGCATGTTTTGTACGCCCCAGGTAATGTTTCGTAAAGCCTGGGCATGTTTTGTACACTCTCGGGCATGTTTTGTACGCCCTGGGGCATGTTTTGTACACCCTGGGGCATGTTTTGTACACTCTGAACATGTATTGTACATCCTGGTCATGTTTTGTACACCCCAGGGCATGTTTTGTACACCCTATCAACCTTTCTGTACTCGACTGAAGAAGTCTACTGTTTAGGCGAAACGTTTCGAAATAAAGATACCTAACTGTTGCATATGTGTCTTACCTAACAACCTGTCGGTATTTTATACCATTTTAATGTTCAACCTGAGGTATGTTTTGTATACTCTGGGGTATGTTTTGGTTACCCTGCGGCATGTTTTGTATACCCTGGGGCATGTTTTGTATACTCTAGGGCTTGTTTTGTATACCCTGGGGCATGTTTTGTATACCCTGGAGCATGTTTTGTATACCTTGGAGCATATTTTGTGTACCCCTGGGGCATGCGTTGTATACCCCTGGGGTATGTTTTGTGTACCCCTGAGGCATGTTCTGTATACCCCTGGGACATGTTTTATATACCCCTGGGGCATGTTTTGTGGACCCCTGAGGCATGTTCTGTTACCCCTGGGGCATGTTTTGTATACCCCTGAAGCATGTTCTGTATACCCCTGGGGCATGTTTTGTATACCCTGGACATGTTTTGTACACTCTGGGGCATGTTTTGTACACTCTGGGGCATGTTTTGTACACTCTGGGGCATGTTTTGTACACCCTGGGGCATGTTTGGCACACTCTGGGCATGTTTTGTACAACCTGGTCATTTTTGTACACCCCAGGGCATGTTTTGTACACCCTGGGCATGTTTTGTACACCCCAGGGAATGTTTTGTACACCCCAGGGCATGTTTTGTACACCCTAGGGCACATTTTGTATTCCTCAGGGCATGTTTTGTACACCCCGGGGCTTTTTTGTAAACCCTGGCATGTTTTGCACACTCTGGGGCATGTTTTGTACACCCTGAGAATGTTTTATACACCCTGGGGCATGTTCTTTTATTCCCTGGGACATGTTTTTTACACCCTGGGCATGTTTTGTACACCCTGGGGCATGTTTTGTGCACCATAGGCATGTTTTGTACACTCTGGGGCATGTTTTGTACACCCTGGGGCATGTTTTGTACACTCTGGGGCATGTTTTGTACACCCTGGGGCATGTTTTGTACACTCTGGGGTATGTTTTTTCACATCCTGATCATGTTTTGTACACCCGATGGCATGTTTTGTACACCCCAGGGCATGTTTTATATACCCCTGGGCATATTTTGTACACCCCAGGGCATGTTTTGTACACCCCAGGGCATTTTTTTTAAACCCTGGGCATGTTTTGCACACCCTCGGGCACGTTTTGCACACCCTGGGCGTGTTTTATACACCCTTGGGCATGTTTTGTACACCCTGGGGCATATTTTGTACATCCTGGGCATGTTCTGTACACCCTGGGGCATGTTTTGTACACCCTGTGGCATGTTTTTTACACCCTTGGGCATGCTTTTTACACCCTGGGCATGTTTTGTACACCCTGGGCATGTTTTGTATAGTCTGTGGCAAGTTTTGTATACCCTGTGGCATGTTTTGAATACTTTGGGGCATGTTTTCTATATCTTGAGGCATGTTTTGTATACCCTGGGGTAAGTTATGTATACCCTGGGGCATGTTTTGTATACCCTGGGGCATGTTTTGTATACCCTGGGGCATGTTTTGTATACCATGGGGCATGTTTTGTATACCCTGGGGCATGTTTTATATAAACTGGGGCATGTTTTATATACTCTGTGGTATGTTTTGTATACCCTGGGGCATTTTTGTATAGTCTAGGGCTTGTTTTGTATGCACTGGGGTATGTTTTGTATACCCTGAGGGATGTTTTGTATACCCTGGGGCATGTTTTGTGTACCCCTGGGGCATGTTTTGTATACCCCTGGGGCATGTTTTGTGTACCCCTTAGGCACGTTCTGTATACCCCTGGGGCATGTTTTGTATACCCCTGGGGCATGTTTTTTATACCCCTGAGACATGTTCTGTATTCCCTGGGGCATGTTTTGTATACCCCTGATGCATGTTTTGTACACCCTGGGGCATGTTTTGTGCACCCTGGAGCATGTTTGGTTCACTCTGGGCATGTTTTGTACAACCTGGTCATTTTTGTACACCCCAGGGCATCTTTTGCACACCCTGGGCATGTTTTGTACATCCTGGTCATTTTTGTACACCCCAGGGCATGTTTTGTATACCCTGGGCATGTTTGGTACACCCCAGGGAATGTTTTGTACACCCCAGGGCATGTTTTGTTTACCCTAGGTCATATTTTGTTCTCCCCAGGGCATGTTTTGTACACCCCAGTGCATTTTTGTAAACCTTGGGCATGTTTTGCACACCCTGGGGCATGTTTTATACACCCTGGGGCATGTTTTATACACCCTGGGGCATGTTTTTTATTCCCTTGGACATATTTTGTACACCCTTGGCATGTTTTGTACACCCTGGGGCATGTTTTGTTCACCCTGGGCATGTTTTGTCCACTCTGGGGCATGTTTTGTTCACCCTGGGGCATGTTTTGCACATCCTGGTCATGTTTTGTACACCTCAGGGCATGTTTTGTGCACCCCAGGGAATGTTTTGTACACCCCACGGCATGTTTTGTACACCCCAGGGCATATTTTGTACACCCCAGGGCATGTTTTGTACACCCCAGGGCATTTTTGTAAACCCTGGGCATATTTTGCACACCCTCGGGCATGTTTTGTACACCCTGGGCATGTTTTGCACACCATGGAGCATATTTTGTATACCCTGAGGAATGTTTTGTATAGTCTGTGGCATGTTTTGTATACCCTGGGGCATGTTTTGAATACTTTGGGGCAAGTTTTCTATACCCTGAGGCATGTTTTGTATACCCTAGGGCTAGTTTTGTATACCCTGGGGCATGTTTTGTATACCCTGAGGAATGTTTTGTATACCCTGCTGCTTGTTTTGTATACCCGTGGACATGTTTCGTATACCGTGGGGCATGTTTTGTATACCCTGGGGCATGTTTTGTATACTCTTGGGCTTGTTTTGTATACCCTGGAGCATGTTTTGTATACCCTGGGCATGTTTTGTATAACCTGGGGCATGTTTTGTATACTCTGGGGTATGTTTTGTGTATCCCTGTGGCATGTTTTGTATACCCCTGGGGCATGTTTTGTGTACCCCTGAGGCATGTTCTGTATACCCCTGGGACATGTTTTGTATACCCCTGGGGCATGTTTTTAGTACCCCTGATGCATGTTCGGTATATCCCTGGGGCATGTTTTGTATACCCTTGGGGCATGTTTTGTGAACCCCTGAGGCATGTTCTGTATACCCCTGGGCATGTTTTGTACACCCTGGGCATGTTTTGTACACCCTGGGCATGTTTTGTACACCCTGGGCACGTTTCGTACACCCTGGATCATGTTTTGTACACCCTGGGCACGTTTCGTATACCCTGGATCATGTTTTGTACAACCAGGGCATGTTTTGTACACCCTGGGCATGTTTTGTATACCCTGGGAATGTTTCGTATACCCTGGAGCTTGTTTTGTATACCCTGGGGCATATTTTGTATGCCCTGGGGCATGTTTTGTATAACCTGGGGCATGTTTTGTATACTCTGGGGTATGTTTTGTATACCCTGGGGCATGTTTTGTATATCCTGGGCCATGTTTTGTATACCCTAGGGCATGTTTTGTATAACCTGGGGCATGTTTTGTATACTCTGGGGTATGTTTTGTGTACCCCTGGGGCATGTTTTGTATACCCCTGGGGTATGTTTTGTGCACCCCTGAAGCATGTTCTGTATACCTCTGGGACATGTTTTGTATACCCCTGGGGCATGTTTTTTTGTACCTCTGATGCATGTTCTGTATATCCCTGGGGCATGTTTTGTACGCCCTGGGCATGTTTTGTACACCCTTGGCACGTTTCGTACACCCTGGGGCATGTTTTGTACACCACTGGCATAATTTATACACCAGAGGGCATGTTTTGTACAACCAGGGCATGTTTTGTACACCATGGGCATGTTTTGTACACCCCAGGGCATGTTTTGTCTACCCTGGGGCATGTTTTGTATACCCTGGGGCATGTTTTTTATACTCCGGGGCATGCTTTCTATGCCATGGGGCATGTTTTCCTTACTTTGGAGCAATTTTTGTATACCATGGGGCATGTTTGTATACCCTGGAGCATGTTTTGTATACCCTGGGGCATGTTTTGTATACCCTGGGGCATGTTTTGCATACTCTGGGACATGTTCTGTATGTGCTGGGGCAAGTTTTGTATACCCTGAGGCATATTCTGTATACCCCTGGGGCATGTTTTGTATACCCTAGGGGCATCTATCTATTGTTCATTTCTCTCTGTCCCTCGAGGCTCTTGCCTTTCCCTGTATTTTTCAAAACGTCCTCTTCCTCCTCTCTCATTTTTTACCTTCTTCCTTTAACCTCTTCCTCCTTCGACCTTTAACCTTCTCCTCCTTCTTCCTTTAATCTCTCCCTCCTCCTCCTCCTCCTCCTCCTCCTCCTTCCTGGAAGCGGCCAAATCAGTTAGGACTCCCGACAATACCATTACTTCACGTAGATTGTGAAGTGTGTTTCTCTCTCAGGGTGTATACATTGAGACATGTATCTCTGTGTATATATACGGAGTGGTACGTGTGTATGTTTATATATATAGCTAGATATGTGTATTTTCTGTCACACAAACCCGGTGATAGCCTTCCTTCTCTGTCTCTCTCACACACTGAACATTCTCCTCTCTCTCTCTCTCTCTCTCTCTCTCTCTCTCTCTCTCTCTCTCTCTCTCTCTCTCTCTCTCTCTCTCTCTCTCTCTCTCTCTCTCTCTCTCTCTCTCTCGCTCTCTCTCTTCTCCCCCTTATTCCACCTTTACAGCCCACTCCCCTGCATTCCCCAGCCCACGTTCTCCCCACCGCCCATGCCCCTTCGTCACCTACCCCCGCGCCCCAGCGTCAGCGCACTACCAATGATCGAGTGTTTTCCACTTGGACAAATTCTCTGCCTTTACCGGAATGCTCTCACTCGCGTCAGAGACAAAGAATCAATGTATATGAGAGAGTGTGTGTGTGTGTGTGTGTGTGTGTGTGTGTGTGTGTGTGTGTGTGTTTACATTTCCAATGTTAACTGTAAACAATTTTACACTAAACTGGTGTGGAGATTTATTTTATTTTTGGGTTCGTTCCCTCTGAGAATCAATATTTCTCTGTTGTTCGCCGGTAATTGATTTCTTTTCAGCCAGGAATGGGTTAAGTTCGGATTTTCGGGGTGACAATCCGCCCTTTTCCAACCATTCAGATAATTAGTTTGTCTAGAACTTGGCCCATCAGAGCGAGTAATTTCTATCTCTCATTTGCGGCCAAAATTATCTAGTTCCGAAGTGAAAATGCTGACAAATATTTATATAAATTTTATGTATGTCACATTCATTCTCATCAGCATTTTTAAGTGGTCACCTGTAGGGCTCTTTCATGGTCTTTCTAAGTGTACTTAAAACACGTACGGTACTTACGAACGTGAAGTTTAACCATTTGATTATTGTTCAGGGGTGAAGAATCTAGACGTAACAAAGAATATGCCGAGAAGTTGTGGGGAGGTGGAAGATTCTTGTGAGGAGGTGCAAGATTCTTGTGAGGAGGTGCAAGATTCTTGTGAGGAGGTGCAAGATTCTTGTGAGGAGGTGGAGGATTCTTGTGGGGAGGTGGAAGATACTTGTGGGGAGGTGGAAGATTCTTGTGGAGAGGTGCAAGATTCTTCTGGGGAGGTGCAAGATTCTTATGGGAACGTGGAAGATTCTTGTGTGGAGATGGAAGATTCTTGTGGGGAGGTGGAAGATACTTGTGGAGAGGTGCAAGATTCTTGTGGGAAGGTGGAAGATTCTTGTGGGGAGGTGGAAGATTCTTGTGGAGAGGTGGAAGATTCTTCTGGGGAGGTGCAAGATTCTTGTGGGAACGTCGAAGATTCTTGTGTGGAGGTGGAAGATACTTGTGGGGAGGTGGAAGATTTTTGTGGAGAGGTGCAAGATTCTTCTGGGGAGGTGAAAGATTCTTGTGTGGAGGTGGAAGATTCTTGTGGGGAGGTGGAAGATTCTTGTGGGGAGGTGGAAGATTCTTGTGGGGAGGTGCAAGATTCTTGTGGGAAGGTGGAAGATTCTTGTGGGGAGGTGGAAGATTCTTGTGGGGAGGTGCAAGATTCTTGTGGGAAGGTGGAAGATTCTTGTGGGGAGGTGCAAGATTCTTGTGGGAAGGTGGAAGATTCTTGTGGGGAGGTGCAAGATTCTTGTGGGAAGGTGGAAGATTCTTGTGGGGAGGTGGAAGATTCTTGTGGGGAGGTGGAAGATTCTTGTGGGGAGGTGCAAGATTCTTGTGGGAAGGTGGAAGATTCTTGTGGGGAGGTGGAAGATTCTTGTGGGGAGGTGGAAGATTCTTGTGGGAAGGTGGAAGATTCTTGTGGGGAGGTGCAAGATTCTTGTGGGGAGGTGCAAGATTCTTGTGGGGAGGTGGAAGATTCTTGTGGGGAGGTACAGGATTCTTGTGGGAGGTGCAAGATTCTTGTGGGGAGGTGGAAGTTTCTTGTGGGGAGGAGTAAGATTCTTGTGGGAAGGTGGAAGATTTTTGTGGGGAGGTGCAAGATTCTTGTGGGGAGGTGCAAGATTCTTGTGAGGAGGTGGAAGATTCTTGTGGGGAAGTGCAAGATTCTTGTGGAGAGGTACAATATTCTTGTGGGGAGGTGCAAGATTCTTGTGGGGGAGTGCAAGATTCTTGTGGAGAGGTGCAAGATTCTTGTGGGAAGGTGCAAGGTTCTTGTGGAGAGATGCAAGATTCTTGTGGAGAGGTGCAAGATTCTTGTGGGAAGGTGCAAGATTCTTGTGGGAAGGTGCAAGATTCTTGTGGGAAGGTGCAAGGTTCTTGTGGAGAGATGCAAGATTCTTGTGGGAAGGTGGAAGATTCTTGAGGAGAGGTGGAAGATTCTTGTGGGAAGGTGCAAGATTCTTGTGGAGAGATGCAAGATTCTTGTGGGGGAGTGCAAGATTCTTGTGGAGAGGTGCAAGATTCTTGTGGGAAGGTGCAAGATTCTTGTGGGAAGGTGCAAGATTCTTGTGGAGAGATGCAAGATTCTTGTGGGAAGGTGCAAGATTCTTGTGGGAAGGTGCAAGATTCTTGTGGGAAGGTGCAAGATTCTTGTGGAGAGATGCAAGATTCTTGTGGGAAGGTGCAAGATTCTTGTGAGACGATGGAAGATTCTTGTGGGAAGGTGGAAGATTCTTGTGATTAATTTTTATTGAAGGCCTGTAAGTGCTTGTGTTACTGTACTTTATCTGGGTATAGACTATGTTACTGTACTGAGCCTGGGTGTAGGCTCAATATTAATTTTGTGATGTTTCATGTTCATAACCATTGTAAACACACTTGTTGATACAGAGAGCATCAGTAACCCATTATTTTGTAATAATGATCTTATTTATATCACTGGGGTTGTGACACTCTCAGACTAATGGTAATTATTTTCTTAATAGCATTCACTGGGATTTGCAAGAGCTGCTGTCTACATGGTGATGAGCTGTTGCTCTGGCTAGCAAAGAGAAAGGGATAGAGATAGAGAGAGAGATAAAGATGAAAGGAAAGAGAGAGGGTGGAAGGGGAAATACGAACAGATGGAAGAGTTTCGTTAAATAACTCGTCAGGGAAATTAACCTAACGTAGGTTTTAATCATGGGATGACTCTCTCAATGGTACCATTGACTCTGATGGGAAGATGAACAAACAGGAGCAATCGCTGGTATGTGGGACTGAGTGTGTGTGTGTATGTGTGTGTGTGTGTGTGTGTGTGTGTGTGTGTGTGTGTGTGTGTGTGTGTGTGTGTGGTGTGTGTGTGTGTGTGTGTGTGTGTGTGTGTGTGTGTGTGTAAGTGCGTAACAGTGGATCAAGGCAGCATCAAACACAAGCCAGGATAAAGATACATAGTGCACAGCACAACTTTATTTTAAATATCATTTTAGTAGTAGCAGTAGTAGCAGTAGTAGTAATAATAGCAGCAGCATTGTAATATGTATATGTATTATGACATATTATTATTAATAGTAGTAGTTTTGGCATATTTTTTATTGCATTTGTTATAATGAATTCCCTAACTTCCCAACCTTCTTTTATTTTTTGTTTTTATCCATCATGTGTTATGAATACGTCTCAGCTATTATCAAATGAAAAACGAGCAATGAACAATGATGTACAATGAAAACTGTTCCATCATTCCGGACGATAAGGGATACCGTCAGTGCTGTAGTCCTTCTCTCTCGCTATCCCCGCTTCCTCCTCCCTATCCTTCGCTCTCCCTCGCTATCCCTGCCAATTCGGCTCGACAGTTTAAGGACCTTATCTTACCTCACACCTTCAAAATAGTTTGGGAGAATCAATTTTTTCCTTCAGTGGCTGATCCTGGCGTTTATATCCGAGAGGAAGCTCGGATGCGAGTCACGAGCAGTGACAAGGTGAGACAGAATCAATTTCCATCTCGCGGGCACAGCATCTTCAAGTACCTCTCTTCTCTTTAGTTTCTGTCTGCCTCTGAAGTCTCTCCTCTTCCTCCTCCTCCTCCTCCTCGTTCTCCATCATCTTCTCTTATTCCTCTCTCAAGCGGGCATATCACCTTGGAATAATTCGTTTATCTTTCCATCCTCTTCTTCGTCTTTATTTTACTCAATTTACTAATCCCTTTTCTTCGCGTCTCCTATTCCTCCTGTTTTATCTCAGAATGACTCCTCTTCATTGTTCTCTACTTCCAGCCTCAACAAAATCACAGTATAACCTCCTTCCCTTCAAACCAGGAATAACAAGCCTTCATCTCTCTTTCTGCTGATCAGCGAGAGTAAACGTACTCCTTGTCTTCTCTACCCAAATTAATTTTACAGGCAAATAGGGGTTATCCTACCTCAGCTCATTAAAAAATGCACTTGCCCAGAGTGCAGCACCTACGATCTGATGAGCTACTAGTGTAAGCACACTTTCCCAGAGTGCAGCACCTACGTTCTCATGACCTACTAGTGTAAGCACACATGCCCAGAGTGCAGCACCTACGTTCTGATGAACTACAAGTGTAAGCACACTTGTCCAGAGTGCTGCACCTACGATCTGATGAGCTACTAGTGTAAGCACACATGCCCAGAGTGCAGCACCTACGTTCTGATGAACTACAAGTGTAAGCACACTTGTCCAGAGTGCTGCACCTAGGTTCTGATTCGCTACTAGTGTAAGCACACATGCCCAGAGTGCAGCACCTACGTTCTGATGACCTACTAGTGTAAGCACACATGCCCAGAGTGCAGCACCTACGTTCTGATGAACTACTAGTGTAAGCACACTTGTCCAGAGTGCAGCACCTACGTTCTGATGACCTACTAGTGTAAGCATACTTGCCCAGAGTGCAGCACCTACGTTCTGATGACCTACTAGTGTAAGCATACTTGCCCAGAGTGCAGCACCTACGTTCTGATGAACTACTAGTGTAAGCACACATGCCCAGAGTGCAGCACCTACGTTCTGATGACCTACTAGTGTAAGCACACTTGTCCAGAGGTGCAGCACTACGTTCTGATGACCTACTGTGTAAAGCATACTTGCCCAGAGTGCAGAAACTACGTTCTATGACACTAGTGTAAGCATCTTTGCCAGATTGAAAACCCTAGTTCTATAAACTACTAGTGAAAGCACACTTGCCAGAGTGCGCATTTACGTTTTGAGAACAGGAAGCACACTTTGTAATACACCTACAGGAGACCTACTATGTAACAATTCCCGGGCGGAATACTTCCATAAGCATTGGCAATTGCCAGTTTCAACACCTGTCCAAATCAGTTGAAATTCCGGCCCGTTTCCGGGATTTTAAAAGGAAGGCAGACCAGCCACCGTTAAAAATCAGGGCCTCTTTAACAATCTTGGGAGGAATTACAAAGAGGGTAAATTTTGGGTGGATGAAAATAGACGGATAAAGGGGGCAGTCCGGGATATAAAAAGAGAAAAAAATTCCCTGGAAGCGTATTGCAATCCAAACACCGGGGAATGTAGAAAAGGGAAGGGGTTTGAGTGGATTTGAAAATTAGACCCGGATGGAAGGGGGGAAACATCCACCAAAAGAAAGAGTAAAAAAACCCTCAAGTGCGAATTTTCAACAAAACCAAGCATGTAAAAAAAGGGAAATATTTGAAGTTATCCCCTATACGTGAAGTAAACATACCATTAAAGACAATATTGAGTAAAACCCCGCTCATACTGGAGTGAACTACCACCTTAAAGGCTTTATTGAGTACCACCACTCAACTGTAAGTGAACATAGAATAAAACTTTTGAAGGACCCCACTCTTGTAAAGGAAATCAACCCCAAAAAAGGGACAACTTTGAAGGACCACCACTTGTAAAGGAACAGTTGAAGGGGTTACACTTGTGAAGGATCACAACTTGTGAAGGATCACACTTGTGAAGGATCACACTTGTGAAGGATCACATTTGTGAAGGATAAACATGTGAAGGTTTCACCTTGTGAGGATCACACTTGTGAAGGATCACATTGTGAAGGATCACACTTGTGAAGGTCACATTTGTGAAAGGGATCACACTTGTGAAGGATCACACTTGTGAAGGATCACACTTGTGAAGGATCACACTTGTGAAGGATCACACTTGTGAAGGATCACACTTGTGAAGGATCCCCACTTTTTGAGACTGAAGGATCACATTTGTGAAGGATCACACTTGTGAAGGATCACACTTGTGAAGGATCACACTTGTGAAGGATCACATTTGTGAAGGATCACACTTGTGAAGGATCACACTTGTGAAGGATCACATTTGTGAAGGATCACATTTGTGAAGGATCACACTTGTGAAGGATCACACTTGTGAAGGATCACATTTGTGAAGGATCACACTTGTGAAGGATCACACTTGTGAAGGATCACACTTGTGAAGGATCACATTTGGAAGGATCCCCACTTGTGAAGGATCACATTGTGAAGGTCACATTTGTGAAGGATCACACTTGTGAAGGATCACACTTTGTGAAGGATCACTTTGTGAAGGATCACCACTTGTGAAGGATCACACTTGTGAAGGATCACACTTGTGAAGGATCACATTTGTGAAGGATCACATTTGTGAAGGATCACATTTGTGAAGGATCACACTGTAAAGGATCACATTGTGAAGGATCACAACTGTGAAGGATCACACTTGTAAAGGGAAATCACACTTGTGAAGGGAAATCACATTTGTGAAGGATACATTTTTTGAAGGTTTCCACTTGTGAAGATCACATTTGTGAAGGATAAACACTTGTGAAGGATCACATTGTGAAGGATCACAATTTTGTGAAGGATAAACACTTGTGAAGGATCACATTTTTTGAAGGATCACACTTGTGAAGGATCACATTTGTGAAGGATCAATTGTGAAGGATCACACTTGTGAAGGATCACATTTGTGAAGGATCACACTTGTGAAGGTTTCACATTTGTGAAGGATCACACTTGTGAAGGATCACACTTGTGAAGGATCACACTTGTGAAGGATCACACTTGTGAAGGATCACATTTGTGAAGGATCACACTTGTGAAGGATCACACTTGTGAAGGATCACACTTGTAAAAGGATCACACTTTTGAAGGATCAAAATTGTGAAGGATCACACTTGTGAAGGATCACATTTGTGAAGGATCACCACTTGTGAAGGATCCACTTGTGAAGGATCACACTTGTGAAGGATCACACTTGTGAAGGTTTACACTTGTGAAGGACAACTTGGAGGACCATTGTGAAGGATCACACTTGTGAAGGATCACATTTGTGAAGGATCACACTTGTGAAGGATCACACTTGTGAAGGATCACACTTGTGAAGGATTACACTTGTGAAGGATCACACTTGTGAAGGATCACATTGTAAAGGATCACATTGTGAGATTCACACTTGTGAAGGATCACACTTGTGAAGGATCACACTTGTGAAGGATCACACTTGTGAAGGATCA
>NC_069466.1:28721258-28778758 GCF_026875155.1 Cherax quadricarinatus | reverse complement strand
CCGTTATGAATTTAGTATGGGCCCTTCACCCCTTCCCATGAAGGACTCACACGATTTTGCTCTTTATAAAATAAAATCTAGGTACACTTGACGTTTCCCTTCCCCTTTGAATGTGCTTTTCCGTGAAGGGCTTATTTCCGTGGAACTGGAGTAATCTTCCTTTTTTTTTGCTATAAAAATTAAATTTTATTCCCATTTCCAAATTGAAACTTAATTTTGTTATACGTTTAAAAATTTTTATTCGTCTTATTTCTCCATATTTAAAAATAACTTTGCTCATATTTTATAATAAATTACATTGTCTAAATTTAAAAGAACTAATTAAAAATTTCAATAACAAATCAGTGTCTTTTAAAAAAATTATTAAAGTGAACGAAGCTTCTATAAAAATTGTTCATTGGTTAAATTTTACAAAATTACTTTTATTTGTTTTCTCCCGTTAAAATTTTTTTTTTATGATAGAAACGTCGATTCAGTGCTGGAACTTTTGGTGTTTTTTGTAGACTCAGAAGCCTTTGATTGGTTGTGTGTGTGTGTTTGGTTTTTTGTGTGTGTGTGGTTTTGTGGTGTGGTTTGTGTGTTGTGGTGTGTGCGGGGTGTGTGTGTGTGTTTTGTACTCACCCAGTTAGGTTGCAGGGCGAGTCCAAGCTCCTGGCCCCCCCTCTTTACTGGTCGCCCCCTAGGTCGCTCTCCCTGAACGTGAGCTTTATCGACCCTGCTTAAAGCTATGTATGGATCCTGCCTCCACTACATCGCTTTTCCCCAAAATATTCCCTTCTGACTACCTGTGGCTAAAAATACTTCCTAACATCCCTGTGATTCATTGTGTCTTCAGTTCCAACTGTTCCCTTGTTGCTGTGTCCAGCTCTGAAAAATCCCGCTTTGTCCCCCCTTTTCAATTCCCCCCAGTATTTTTTTGTCTTATCATGTCCCCCCCTATCTCTCTGTCCCCCAGGTGTCGATTGATTTCCCTTTCCTCTCTCGTAGGGGCTACCTCTTAGCTCTGGGGCTGTCTTGTGGGAAACCTTTGCACTTTCTCTAGTTTCTTTAAAGGGTTGGCAGGGTGGGTTCCAAACGGGGCCCCATACCCAAAATGGGCCTAACGTACACGGTGTACAGGGTCCCCGAAATTTTCCCTTTTTAAGATGTCGGATGCTGTTCGAGGTTTTCCAGGGCCCCAAGCTGCGCGTTTTTGGTTGATGTGGCTTAGGAGATGTGCCTGGTGTTATACTCACCCAAGATCTTTTTCCCCTTAGTGAGGTTTGTAGCTCTGGCCCCCCCGACTGTACTCCCTCTGGGCCCTTTTTTGCCCTCCTCAATCTTCAGGACTTTTCACTTGGTGGGATTTTAACCCAGGAGCCAATTGCGGACCAGGTCTGCAGCCCGCCAGACCCTTTTTATTTTCTCCTGGTCTTCGATCGAATGAATTCTTCTCATCAAATTCAGTCATCTGCAAAAGTGACACCTCAGAGTTTATTCCTTCTGCATGTCGTTACAAATACCAAAACAGATGGTCCCAGGACTGACCCCTGTGGGGGCCCCCCGGGCACAGGTTTCCCCCCTGACACCTCGCCACTACCATTACTCCTGCTGTCTTTTCCTGACAAATATTCCTGACCCCTTGTATGCCTTCCCTGTTTACCCGCTTGGTCCTCCGTTTTTGCAAATCTCTTTGGGTACTGTGTTAAAAGCCTTTTTGAGTCCAAGAAAATGCAATCCCCACCCTCCTCTCTTGTTTTACTGCTGTCACCTTGTCATAGAACTCCGAAGGTTTTGACACAGTATTTTTCCCCTCCCCGAAACCATGTTGGGTGCTGTTGATGAGATATTCCTTTCTAGGTGTTCCCCCACTCTTCTCCCCGACAATCTTCCCAACTTTGCATACTATTTTATGCAGTGACATGGGCTGTATTTTTTGCTTTGTCTGTCTCCTTTTTTAAAAATTGGGGTAATTTGCTGTCTTCCCTGCCTCAGGCAATTCCCCGCTTCAAAAAATGTATTGAAAAATTTTTTTTTTTAGGGGTACACATAAACGCCCCTTTATCCCCTCTCAGGCCCATGGAGAGTTTTTATCTGGCCCCCATTTCCTTTGAGGTATTTGCTCCTCGAAGCCCCTTCACTTCTTCCCCGGTTGTGTTTCCGTTCCAGCACCCGGTAGTGCCACCCTCTCCCTCCCTTGGAGCCCTTTTGTTCCTTGTGAACATTCTTTTAATCTCTTGTTGAGTTCCCCACATACTTCACTGTCATTCTTGTTGTCCTCCCCTTTCCCTTTCCCTTTGCCTGATTACCTGGTTTGACTGTGTTTTCCTCCTGTGTCGTATAACGCTTTTGGGTCAGATTTGGCTTTCGCTGCTATGTCGTTTTTATATTTTTCGTTGGCCTCCCTTCTTATCTGTGAATTCGTTTCTGGCTTACGATGCTCTCCTTATTTTCCTGGGTCCTTTTCCTTTTTTATTTCTTCCTTTCCCTAGCACATGATTTTTGCCTCCTGACCTTTGGGGGGAAACATGGGCTTCCAACCCCCCAAAACCCCCCCACCTCCGACGGTGTTTTTTTTCAAGGGGCCCCCCGAGTTCTGTTAAATGTTAGGGGGGATTTGGGGGGTCCCCCCTTGAGGGTTTAGGGTTTTTTTAGTTTTTTGTGGGTTAAAAAAAGTGGGGGGTTTTTGGATGTTAAAAGAGTGGTGTTTAAGGTTTGTGGGGTTTTTCTTTTGTAGGTCCCTTTGGGAATGGAGTAAATTTTGTTTTTTGGGTGGGTTTTTGTGATCCCGGGGGTAAAGTGTGTGGGTTTGGTGGGGTTTTGGGCGGTGGCAACCGTTTTGTCCGGGTTTAAGTTTTGCGCGGGTGGTTTTTGGGGGGGTGGGGGGGGTGGGGGTGGGGTTTTGTGGGGGGGGGTGGGTTTTGGGGGGGTGGAGGGTTGTACGGGGTGTTAATTTGTTTTTTTTTTATTTTTTTTCTTATTTTTTTTTTTTTTTTTTTATCCCCCATTTTTGGGTTTCATTTTATCTTAGCCCCGGCCCCGCCTCTTCAAAACCCTGGTGTGTGTTTTTGTAGTTGGTTTTTTTGTTGGTTTGTATGTTTTTGGGTTGAGTATGTTTGTGGGGTGGTTTTATTGTGTGTTTTGTGGGTGTATGTGTTGTGTTTTGTGTGTTGTGTTTGGGGGTTTTGGGTTTTCATCCCCCCATCACACTAGCGGCATGTGGCTCCAGTTTTCAGGCACAAATTTTCCCCTGGAAAAGGCAAAAAGCCCCACTTGTATCTCTACTGTGTATTCGAAGCTCAAAACCACATGATCGCTGGCCCCAAAGGGGGTCTTTCATATGTGATGTCCTCAATATCTGCACTGCTCAAGGTGAATACTAAGTCCAGTCTTGCTGGCTCATCCTCTCTCTCTTCTCTTGTAGTGTCCCTTACGTGTTGGTACATGAAGTTTTCCAGTACCACCTCCATCATCTTAGCCCTCCATGTATCTTGGCCCCATGTGGCTCCAAGTTCTCCCAGTCGATCTCCTTGTGGTTAAAGTCGCCCATGATCAGGAGCTTTGCCCTGCATGCATGAGCTCTTCTGGCCACTGCAGCCAGTGTGTCAACCATCGCTCTATTGCTCTCGTCATACTCATGCCCTGGTCTCCTGTGTTCTGTGGTCGGTTATACATCACTGTGTGGTGTGTGTGTGTGTGTTGTGTGTGTGGTGTGTGTGTGTGTGTGGTGTTGTGTGTGTGTGTGTGTGTGTGTGGATGTGTGTGTACGTGTGTGTGTGTATGTGTGTGTGTGTGTGTGTATGTGTGTGTGTGTGTGCGTGTATGGTGTGTGTGTGTGTGTGTGTGGTGTGTGTACTCACCTATTTGTGGTTGCAGGGGTGAGTCTTAGCTCCTGGCCCGCCTCTTCACCGTGTGTGTGTGTGTGTTTGTATGTGTGTGTGTGTGTGTGTGTGTGTGTATGTGTGTGTGTGTGTTGTATGTATGTGTGTGTGTGTGTGTATGTGTGTGTGTGTGTGTGTGTGTGTGTGTGTGTGTGTGTGTGTGTGTGTGTGTGTGTGTGTGTGTGTGTGTGTGTGTCAGTCTCACAGTCACACATCAGCGAGACAATCAGTGGTCTACTGGACAGTCTACAGGAACACAATTATGCTCCTGGAACAAGCAACAGCCATAACGCCTGTGTACAACTGTACCAGAATGCCAGGAATAAGACGAACTGAGATGATAATGTCTGGAATCAACAGTTTTTAAACAATGGGAGATTTGTTTTGCCACCTTCCATAGTGTACATTCTTTGAAAGTAAAGTGAACGTAGGCCAGTAGGCCTCCTGGGGTGCGCCTTCCAAGCCCTTGTATTTTTTTTTACTTACATCAAGCACGTAAAACCTGAACACTTTTATTATAAAATCAAAAAATGTGCGCTAAAACGCTATTATAGTTCATATTTCGCCGACTGAGAGCGGTTTGAAGCAATTTCTGGCATTCTTTTATAGGTAAAATACGAAAATTACACAGTTTTTATTGAAACTGCTTCTACAGTTGCATTCTTTAGTCTGCTATTTTCTTGATAAACCTCTGTGATGAGTGAAATGTTGCAAACTCAAGATCTCTGCAGTTCTATTTTTGTTACCAGTCCTATGGCAGGTTATATCTAGTCTGCCCCATTCACAACATTTTTTCAAAATATTATATAGCTCCAAAGCATGCGTATGTATGTGACTTCCCTGTTAATGACAGGTGATAAGTTGTCGAGAACGTGTTGACTCTGGGTAATGTGTGTGGGGGACGAACCTCTCCTGGTTTCTGACAGACACAAGTTGAGTACGAGAGCTGTTTCCAGAGGCAGCTATGACCCGGTCAGTGTAACAGACATGCTCTGTGGCATGAGACTGACGGAGCCAGGTTCGACTATGCCTCAATCATGCAGAGATTTTTTTTTTCCCGAATTCCGTCATCAGTGGAATCTCATTTGGTATTTATTAGTGTTCCTGAGTTTCCAATTGATATAACAGAGCGGCAGAACAATGGTCCGTGTACCTGGAGTTTACCTGGAGAGAGTTCCGGCTGTAAGTGATATTCCTCATACAACTCGTTCCAGAGTTATTATATTTACTAAACATATTTACAGCTAGGGTATTCAACTTTTTAAACTTATTCCGTTTCTAGCATAACAAATTTACACTATCAATATCAATTTTCTACTGTCGTGAACGATGCACTCACATTATATATATCACAATCACATCACGTGTGATTATTTCAATAATTTTTAAATTCCGGAATCCATGTCTGTTAAATGTTTCATGTCATCGGCCAGGAGCTTGAATAAATTTAGATCAAAGGGGAAATATCCCCGCTATTTATGCCTAAACGCATGCTAGGTTCTTAGGCAAGCACCAAAAGGGAAGAGTGTCACCCTACACCACCGCATATAGGTGATTCACCTTCCGAAAAGAAACCCGTTCCGGGGGATTGAGAAATTTTCACTACTGATGTGGAGAAGGTTCAGACATAGTAAATTAAATATTATTTGATGTTTCCATTAAATAAACTTAATAAAATAATGGAGGTAACAACAGCCCTACAAGTGGGCATCAAGGAGCTAAAAAAAACGGTTATAACTGCCAAAAAAAAAATCCTGGCTCGAATGGCAATAGATGCTTTTGCTCGTGTTCAAGACGTGTACCACTTGTCAGATTACAGTGCCAGGGTTTAGTGAACCTTTCTCCAGGCATGTGACAGATTACGATAGTCTCTCGCCTCAGGATACCTGGAGAGTTTACCTGGAGAGAGTTCCGGGGGTCAACGCCCCCGCGGCCCTGTCTGTGACCAGGATAGCAGGCTAAGCAGTACCTCTACCATAATGTGGACACCTATTCATTATCCATAATCTTATTACGGTGCATCAGTGTTCGTTCTACTCTAAGAGCTCTGGTGAGATCATTGCACAAGTAGGGGCGCTTCAGAAAATCCAATCAGACCAGGGATCAAATTTCACATCTAAGTACCTTTAAGCTCTTTCGTAGCTGAGAGTATCTAGTGGAGCCTCGTCGGAACACCAACCTGTACTTAAGGAATTCACCAGATACTCAGAAACATGTTATTGTACATACATCGGATCGGAATAAATACCTTCATCACTTTTGCCATGAGGGAAAGCCTGTAGAAATCAATCGCTCTCCGTTTCTTGGAGTTCGCATATGGTCAAAGGGCCTTTAGCTCTTCTAATGGACAACTGGATTGCAGGCGAGAGTATTTATGTTCTTTCGCATAATGTCCCTAAGATTCGGGATAAACTTTTTGCACGTGATAGGGATGAAAGTAAAACTGAGAGTAGCACAAAAAGCCATGATGGACAGGTGCAACAAGTGCCACGTTCTTATTTGGCAGGTGATTTTGCCATAGTCCACGGACCGATGCCAGACAATATTCATGGGAAGCCAATAAGATCAAGGTGAAGTCGAGTGATTTAAGCTGAGATGCTCACGCCTGTCAAGCGACTTTCGCAGGGGCCCCGGATTTTATTTTGTTTTTCGTTGTCTACAAATGTGATAACCGTGTCCCAGACGACTGTAATATTAATTTACTTTCTTCGGGCCCGGTTCAGTTATTACTCGCTGGGATATCACCGCTAACAAAAGCATTACAATACGCCAACGTCTGTGTCACTCATGATCTAATTTATTCATATCGTAGTGATGATGTTTGTTGTAATATACCATGACCCTGATAAAGCCTTGGTCCTCTGGTTTTACGCACTCTTAGACAATGTCAAGATATGGACCACGCTGCTCTAAAAATTTATGTATACCAGAGGTCCCTAAACCCAGAGTTCCGACCCAAAACTGGATTGAAAAAAACTTTTGATGCGTCACGGAAGATGAAGTGCCTTAAAAAGCCACCATAAGAAGCAAAAATAATGAACCCCTGGCTGGTTTCATATTTTCCTTGTATACGTAGCTTGATTTTAAACCCATATAATATAATCTACCGTTGGGAACTTACCGGTTCCACCACAACAGTTTCTGAAAAGAAAGGCAAGGGAGTTATTTTTAACTCTAATAAACTCTCCTGTGATTTTCATTGGCAAGCTATTAACCAACAAGACCGATTACCTTGTTTAACGAATATCTACTGAGGTGTAAAATACGTACACAAAACATTTAGGCAGCAACGCTAATGTGATTTAAGTTTTTCTGGGGATGAGGGGAGCCTGGCCAGTGTGATTTGTAATTTTAGTGCAAGGATAAAATAGTTTGGGGAACCGCCATTGTAAACAGAATATATGTCTGTGGGACAGAGGTTACGATTATTTTAATTTACAAAAGAGGGGGGAGGGGAGTTCTTTGATGATCTTGACTTGAAGAACTGATAAAGCCCATCACTTTTAACCATTGATGGGAAACTATAATATCCTATACTGTACTACCTGGTAAAGGCAAGTACATGAAGTCTTCTATAGCCACGTCAGTGTGAGGAAAACAGAGATTTTCTGTATCTTTTGATGAGACGGAGACTCCTGACCTCCGATACGACAGAAGGAATACAGAATTGTTAAACCCATAGTGGCACTATTCCTTTTTTAATCCCCAATGGGGACATTCGTATACGCGTACATACCTGAAGATAATCCATAATAATGAAAAGACGCTCTCTGACAAGTGGAGTAAATTATGGTCTTACCTCAGTGTTGGTGTGCCAACTACGCCATGTCCTACCTGAGAGGAAATCATAAATATTTATGAACGCACGAGACCCTGCACCAGTTATACCTTTCATCCAACATCTTTAGAAAGCATCTCCGGTTATACCTTTATCCAGCATCTTTAGAAAGCATCCCCGGTTATACCTTTCATCCAGCATCTTTAGAAAGCATCTCCGGTTATACCTTTCATCCAGCATCTTTAGAAAGCATCTCCGGTTATACCTTTCATTCCAGCATCTTTAGAAAGCATCCCCGGTTATACCTTTCATCCAGCACCTTCAGAAAGAATCCCCGATTATACCTTTCATCCAGCACCTTCAGAAAGCATCCCCGATTATACCTTTCATCCAGCATCTTTAGAAAGCATCCCCGGTTATACCTTTCATCCAGCATCTTTAGAAAGCATCCCCGGTTATACCTTTCATCCAGCATCTTTAGAAAGCATCTCCTGTTATACCTTTCATCCCGCATCATATTCAGGTATCCCAAAGCCTTGGGGGAGTATCTTCTGGTATAGAGTTTTTCCAGCCTCTTCTTCAAGTATCCCCGGTAATACCCTTAAGTCCACCCCTTCACGGAGTATCCCCAGGTATACCTTTCAGCCCACACCTTCTGCAGGTATCCTCAACATGTAATTAAAAATGAGGTTTATTATTTATTTATGCCAAATAAATTAGTTTCACGATACAAAGGAGAGATTATCAATTTTCCATTGTCAAAAAATTAAAAAAAAATGAAACTGACCTTTCCATGATGGTAGAGGAATAGATGATTTGCTAGCCAGGCGGTGCAGAGTCTCAGGTGGTGCTAGGGCCAGGTGGTACTGGGACCCAGGTGGTGCTGGGGCCCAGGTGGTGCTGGGGCCCAGGTGGTGCTGGGGCCCAGATGGTACTGGGACCCAGGTGGTACTGGGGCCCAGGTGGTGCTGGGACCCAGGTGGTACTGGGGCCCAGGTGGTGCTGGGGCCCAGGTGGTACTGGGGCCCAGGTGGTACTGGGGCCCAGGTGCTGTTATCAACAATGAAGAATCAAGAGGTCTTCTCCGGCATCAAGGTACCTTCCATTAAAGGGTTAAACTATTGATATAGCTGTCATGTATACTGATAAACACTTTGACATTAATGTTTGGCACCAGTACTTGTCAACATTGCGTTTGACNGAGCAAGAACATGTGTACACCGCATTTGACGCAAGAACCTATGTACACTTAATTTGACGCAAGAACCTGTGTACACTTAATTTGACGCAAGAAACGATTCACACTGCGTTTGCCACCAGAACTTGTAAACACTGCGTTGTACACCAGCCCCTCTCACACACGCTTTTGTTGATTTTAATTTGCACAAAATTTAAATGTTATTATTTATTATTATTAAACTATTCTTATTAATTATAGTTATTATTATTATCTTTAATATATTTATTTATTATTATATTTATATTAAAAGATATTTATTATTATAATTATAAATTATTATTTAATTATTATTATTTTTTATTATTATTATTATTATTATTATCAAAACTAAAGCGCTAAACACGTGCGACAGTTGGGTATCTTTATTACTGAAACGTTTCGCCTGCACAGCAGGCTTCTTGAGTCAGACACAGAAGCAGCAGGTGTAGTAGTGAACAGTAATGTGCTGGTAAATTTGCTGCTGTAATAAAAGGGTATAAATAATCATTGGACATCCGTGGTATCCGAGTCATAACTGGAGAATGACTCATTTGATCGGCTTGAAATTTACTCCATTGCTGTGGTGTCCTGAACTCAAGGCTTGTACCGCTATTGGCAGGTTTTATTGATATTATTATTATATATCAAAACTACCGCTAACCCACCAGCGCGTTCAGTTTACTGTATTAAATATCCCAGTTATTTGTTTATTTTAGTAACTACAGAATGACTCTCCAGGTATATTCCAGGTATACTCCAGGTATACTCCAGGTATACCCAAGGTATACTCCAGGTATACTCCAGGTATACTCAGGTATACTCCAGGTATACCCAGGTATACCCCAGGTATACTCCAGGTATACCCCAGGTATACTCCAGGTATACTCCAGGTATACTCCAGTTATACTCCAGGTATACTCCAGGTATACCCAGGTATACTCCAGGTATACTCCAGGTATACCCTAGGTATACTCCAGGTATACCCCAGGTATACTCCAGGTATGCTCCAGGTATACCCCAGGTATACTCCAGGTATACTCCAGGTATACTCCAGGTATACCTCAGGTATACTCCAGGTATACTCCAGGTATACCCCAGGTATACCCCAGGTATACTCCAGATATACCCCAGGTATACTCCAGGTATACCCCAGGTATACTCCAGGTATACTTCAGGTATACTCCAGGTATACTCCAGGAATACTCCGGGTATACTTCAGGTATACTCCAGGTATACCCCAGGTATACTCCAGGTATACTCCAGGTATACCCCAGGTATACTCCAGGTATACCCCAGGTATACCCAGGTATACTCCAGGTATACCCAGGTATACCCAGGTATACCCAGGTATACCCCAGGTATACTCCAGGTATACCTCAGGTATACTCCAGGTATACTCCAGGTATACCCTAGGTATACTGCAGGTATACCCCAGGTATACTCCAGGTATGCTCCAGGTATACCCCAGGTATACTCCAGGTATACTCCAGGTATACTCCAGGTATACCTCAGGTATACTCCAGGTATACTCCAGGTATACCCAGGTATACCCCAGGTATACTCCAGATATACCCCAGGTATACTCCAGGTATACTCCAGGTATACCCCAGGTATACTCCAGGTATACTTCAGGTATACTCCAGGTATACCCAGGTATACTCCGGTATACTTCAGGTATACTCCAGGTATACCCCAGGTATACTCCAGGTATACTCCAGGTATACCCCAGGTATACTCCAGGTATACCCCAGTATACCCCCAGGTATACTCCAGGTATACTCCAGGTATACTCCAGGTATACTCCAGGTATACTCCAGGTATACTCCAGGTATACTCCAGGTATACCCCAGGTATACTCCAGTATACTCCAGGTATCCCTCCAGGTATCTCCAGGTATACCCCAGGTATACCAACCCAGGTATACTCCAGGTATACCCAGGTATACCCAGGTATACTCCAGGTATACTCCAGGTATACCCAGGTATACCCCAGGTATACCCAGGTATACTCCAGGTATATCTTTCCAGGTATACCCCAGGTATACTCCAGGTATACTCCAGGTATACCCCAGGTATACTCCAGGTATACTCCAGGTATACTCCAGGTATACTCCAGGTATACCCCAGGTATACTCCAGGTATACTCCAGGTATACCCCAGGTATACTCCAGGTATATCCCAGGTATACTCCAGGTATACCCAGGTATACTCCAGGTATACTCCAGGTATACTCCAGGTATACTCCAGGTATACTCCAGGTATACCCCAGGTATACTCCAGGTATTCTCCAGGTATACTCCAGGTATACTCCAGGTATACTCCAGGTATACTCCAGGTATACTCCAGGTATACTCCAGGTATACTCCAGGTATACCCAGGTATACCCCAGGTATACCCAGGTATACTCCCAGGTATACTCCAGGTATACTCCAGGTATACCCCAGGTATACTCCAGGTATACTCCAGGTATACCCAGGTATACTCCAGGTATACTCCAGGTATACCCAGGTATACTCCAGGTATACTCCAGGTATACTCCAGGTATACCCCAGGTATACTCCAGGTATACTCCAGGTATACTCCAGGTATACTCCAGGTATACCCCAGGTATACCCAGGTATACTCCAGGTATACTCCAGGTATACTCCAGGTATCGGCTTCAGACCCTAAATGCTTCTGCATCTTAAGTGGAAGTACCCGTCAAGGGAGGTTCCTTGATACTGGATGAGGGGCTCTTGATCTAGGGAATTGGATCTGTGCTCCAATTCCCTGAATTAAATGCCTTCCTTCACCCCTCTCCACAGGCGCTGTATAATCCCTACGGGTTTAACGCTCCCCACAGTGATAGTAATAATTAATAAATAAAAATTAATTAATTTGTATGAGCCAATCTGACCATTTTTTTTAACGATAATTTTATCAAACTCTTTTTTTAAATCAAAATCATTTTTTTTTTTTGCAGAATCATAGAAAATTTTAAATAAAATGTAAATGATAAAAGAAAGCTGGGAAAAAAAATTATATTTCCCGTTTTTCTTAGAAGTTGTGGTTTATTTCTCAAGAACGACTTCTTCGATCGGCTTCAAATTTCCACCGCTGGTGTAATGTATATTGGGAAAGATAATATAACACCCGAGTGTAATACCTGAGTGTAACACCTGAGTGTAACACCTGAGTGTAACACCTGAGTGTAGCACCTGAGTGTAACACCTGAGTGTAACACCTGAGTGTAACACCTGAGTGTAACACCTGAGTGTAGCACCCGAGTGTAACACCTGAGTGTGACACCCGAGTGTTACACCCGGGTGTAGCACCCGGGTGTAACACCTGAGTGTAACACCTGAGTGTAACATAGTGTAACACCTGAGTGTAACATAGTGTAATACCGAGTGTAATACCCGAGTGTAACACCTGAGGTAACACTGAGTGTAACACCGAGTGTAACACCTGAGTGTAACACCTAGTGTAACACCGAGTGTAACACCCGATGTAGCACCTGAGTCTAACACCTGAGTGCAACACCTAAAGCTTATAGCTGAGGAAAAACTTTTACATCATTAATTTTATAAACCTGTTTAGTTTTCACATTAAACAGTCTACAAAAACAACTAATTCGTTTCTATTCCTGTTAACCTGATCCTCATCCACCTGTATAGTTTCTTTCTTAATTACCTCTCACTTCCTTACGTGTTTCATCTCTCTACCCTCTCCTCCCTTCTCCCATCAAGGAACATATTAATCATTACCTGCTTTGAGCTATGGTAAAGTCAAGTGAGCGTGAGAATTACTACCTTGCTGGTTAATCGGCTGGATGGCTGGCTAACTGGCTTGCTGGCTGGGTGGCTGGTTGACTGGCTGGCTGGTAATCGACTAACTGGCAAGCTGTTGCTGGTTGACTGGGTGGCTGGTTGACTGAGTGGCTGGGTGGCTGGTTGACTGGCTGACTGGCTAACCGGCTGGCTGGCTAACCGGCTAGCTGGCTACCTGGCTGACTGGTTGAATAGCTGGTTGGTTGACTGACTTTGAACTTAGCCTCGACGAGCCAGAATTTCTATATTGTAAATAACAGAACGTAAGAACATACCAAAGGTTTGCTAGAGATCAATTGTATGAACAGTGTATGGAAAAGAAGGGACCAAGAATACAGAAATAATAGGGCAATAAATCTGTTGAAATACAAACTAAAGTGTATTGTTGAATTGTTATCGTCAAGAGTGATGGGAAAGACAAAATGGATTTAGAAGGAGGAAGGGAAAAGATGTGGTTTGTTGAATTAGTTTATATTCAAAATTTATTTGATAGGCTGGAAAGAGTGTCTTTAATATAAGAAAGTAAGTATTTTTCTCAGTAAAAGTGGGTTTACTGCACTGGGTTCAAGTTGGAAAAAATTAGATTTAGAAAGGATATAGGAAAACATTGGTTTGGTAATTGAGTTGTGGATGAGTGGAACAAACTCCCGTGTAGCGCCAATGAAGCTAAAACCTTGAGTAGTTTTAAAAATAGGTTAGATAAGTACATGAGTGGGCCAGAAAGCCTACAGCAGTGCTCCTTCATTCTTACATTATATCTGTATCGTTCGTAAGATGCAGAGAGGCAAGGGCACGAAAGAAGACTTTCTTTTAAGGTTTGCACTGTTTTATGCGTCTTGTCGTCACAAATCTCGTATGAAGTGAGAGTTGTCATTATTGCTGTTGTTGTTTGCAGATGACGCAGTATTACTGGGAAATTGATAAGATATGCTTAGAAAGCTGGCAGAAGAGTTCTGTACAGTGTGTGAAAAACTAAAATTGAATGTTATGTTCAGCAAGTTCTAGAGCGATCGTCGACCTAGTCCATGGATATGAAGACAACATGCAGAAGAAACTTTTACTGGTGCGATGTTTCGATCAAGGTTATAACTTGATGAAGCTCTACCCTAAGCGAAATGCTGTCCCTGTAAAAACTATTTTTTTTTTTTTTGCATATTGTGTCCTCGTAACAACACCTCAGCAATACGTCTGTAAATATTACCCCATTCACAAAGTTGCTTAACTAGCAAACTGAAACTCAGTGAAACAGTCACAGAAACGGTTAGAATTTTATTATTCAACAAAAGTAAACACCCCGAGAGATCAAGCAGGAACTCCGAATAGTAATTCCCGCAGTGATGTCAGGACTTGCCTTTAATGCTGGCCTGTGCTAGCAAAAGTCCCCTCAGGATCTTGTTTACATTCTGGTCACGGAGTTGAGGTGAAGAGTGGACAAAGCTTTCCTGGCCCTGGCTCATGGAGCACTTTATTGGCACATCTCTCCTGGATCCCACGACTCTGTACCCGGTACATGACTCTTGGTTTTAAGAGCTCTGAATAGCGGGTTTACGTTGCTCGGACCTGATTGCCAAGTTCGAAATACTTAAATCTCAATAACAACGTTGTATTGATTAAAACTGAATAGCAGATTGTGTTGTATGCACCTGGATGGCAAGATTGCGTTGAAGAGACAAGAATGATAGGGTTGTGTAGCAAGGATTTGACTGCAAGGGTTGTATTTCTGAATTCCTTAGAAAAAATCGAAAATATCTAAAAAGAGAATGTGTGTATAAAGTATAAGTAAATCATGAGACGCTCCATGACGCAAGAACAACTGCTAAAAACCAAAACAGCCGCAAAAAATAAAGTAATTTTAGACAATAAGAATTAGAAGTACAAATATTCCTTCTGTGTAGTGACTTTCTCTCGACCGTATTTACAAATGTAATAAACTGTGTGTGTGGATAAATACACACACATGAAGAACAATTTTTCTTGTATAATTTACAACTATCTGTAATGATTAAATTCGTTCGGTCATGGACTTGGTGTCACTCTAGGACAGACCGAAACGTCTTCCAAGAAATCCCATTATCTGGGTTATTTGTGAACTCTAGATTAGGTTTACAAAAGCATCAGCTCCAAGCTGTGACTTGGGCGCCTTGACTGGCATACCACATCTTCATTGCATTAGGGAAAGGAGACTGCATCTCCATACCGCCTTACATTACCATTATGCAAAGTTTGCTCGCTTGTAAGTGCAACAAATACAGGAAATAAATTACGATTCCGTCTGGTGAACACACATCGTCTGCATCACAAAGGATGGCGCTTCACCACACGTAGGAGGAACCTTAAGCTCTCTCTCTCCTAGCACGGAAACCTACATAGTTCCAGAACAAGACCTAATGTGATTTATCAAGATCATATTGGGATCCATTAAGCGGCAATGCCTTGGGAAAAACATACTTGTTATGTGGAACCTACGTCTCTCAGGCTGCTACATGGTGTTCTTTAATGTCTTGGTGGACTACTACGCTTATATTCATCGTGAAGTGACGGATCCGTAGGGGTCATCCAGCGCCTGGAAAACGGGAGGTAATCTGGTGGATAAATAAGATCCATGTCCAACACTTGGGTATCTTTGTTTCCGAAACGTTTCGCCTGCACAGTAGGATTCGTCACTCGAATACGTGCAAATATAACACTAAGACAGTTGAAGGCATAATTTTGACGTGATCAGCTTTGACAGAAGTGGGTAAGTTCCTCAATCCTTCTAACAAGGTTGACGGACTGATCATGTCAAAACTACATAAATTGACTTCAGTATAATATTTGCCTGTATTCGACTGAAGAATTCCACTAGGGAATCCCGCCTACAAGTGACACTGCCTTCGTCTGCTGCACGTCCCTCATCTGACGCCAGTATATAAGCACCATATAACTCACGAAATCGTAATGACACGTAATGACACTGCCGTCATGTTGACGGCAGTGAAGGGACTTGAGCTAGAGTTCGTCACGGCCACGCTAGCTGGAGATTCGTCTGTAAAAACTTGCATTTGTGGTCACAGTGGTGCCTGTGCTAACCTTCCTATGGTGTAGAAATATACCTAGTTGGACGAATCTTATTGTGGCTAGCTGGTCTATTGGCTAACGCGACGGGCTGGAGTTTTGAGACTCTCTGACCGCGGGTTCAATCCCAGCCGGGGTATGGTTTTTTAAGCACCATATAGTTTTACATTCTTTACAGTATGTCCTCGTATTGCACTGATGAAGCCACTGGATGGCGAAACGTCTACACATACACTCAAGTGTGGCACATGCGTCTTGTTCATCAACGTATCTATATTTATACCACCAGTAACTGGGCAGTTCTAATACTTTGCATCAAGTGTCGTTCACCCTGATCAACGCACGTCCTGGAAGGGATGTAGATTCCCCAATCGTGTCTACCGCACTAAGATGTTTGCCAGAACACATGCGATCAGTTATTGTAATATATTATTATCATGGAGAGCTCTAAACCCGTAGGATTATACAGCGCATGTGCGGGGGAGGGGGGATGGAAAGCATTCAGGATCAATTAAGGGAACTGGAGCACAGATCCAATTCCCTAGATCAAGAGCCCCTCACTAGCGTCAAGGAACCTCCCTTGATGAGATACGATCAGTACCACAGCAGCCAACACAAATATAAAGATAATGTTGACCACGAGGTCTCTGGCAGAGACTGATCTCTGTCTATAAGTTCCTGCGAATGAATTTGAAGCGCCAAAGTTTGCAACATTAACAGGAACATAGGTTGCATAGAGGATTGCATATGCAGTCCTCTATGCAACTTCATCATGGTTGAAGTATGGTGTAGCCGACAAGTTGTTAAAAAGTCACACACAGCAAAAGACCTTTATTTATACTACGTTTCGCCTATATTCAGTTTCATCAAGTACTTCATAAAGCCGTTTGCATGTAAAACGTCGTACAAAAAAATTCCTATTGCTGTATTTTATTAACTACTTCACCATGCACTGACAATGTTTGTTATGTACCAAAAACGTAATAAAACTGAAGGGAAACGTGCGGATAAAGATGACAGATTGTAAGGGAACCTTCAGCTATACAGCATCCCTACCAAAGACTCTGATGGAATGTTTACGACCTGAAAAACAGCTCACTTGAAACTGTGTATCCTGCTTTTTTTGTAAATTCACGTGAAATTCTAAGCCATTACGAATCATCCAGCTCAAAGACTAGTGTCGGCTCGAACCTCCGCGACACAGAGGCGTTACCATTCAGTACATTCTTGAAACTGTACGGAAAAGATGTGATTTGGGAGACTGGTTGATCTTAGTGTCCAGATTCACAACTTGGATGTCACTGGGCCGGCTATCACGGCTTCCACTAAGATCACTCATCTCCCTGATGGGAGATGAGATTAAGATGCTGCTGGTCGCAGCATCTTAATCTCTCCACTGCTTCTATATTCAACTGAAGAAACCTGGAGTGTAGGCGAAACGTTTCGGAAATAAGGATATCTAATTCGTCTACATGTCAGTATTATATACCATTATTATTTTGATATCTGTCACCAAAACTCTCTCTAAACTTACCCACTTCAGGTGTGACCCAGAAATACCCAAAAATATTGTGTGACCCAAAAATATTCAATAATATTGAGTAACCTAAAAATACCTAATAGTATTGTGTGACCCAAAATTATTCAATAATGTGTGACCCAAAAATACCCTAAAATATTGTGTGACCCACAATTGCACAATAATATCGTGTGACCTAAAAATACACAATAATATCGTGTGACCCAAAAATACACAATAATATCGAGTGACCCAAAAATGCACAATAATATCGTGTGACTCAAAAATACAAAAATAATATCCAGTGACCCAAAAATACAAATATAATATCGAGTGATCCAAAAATACAAAAATAATATCGAGTGACCCAAAAATGCACAATAATATCGTGTGACCCAAAAATACACAATAATATCGTGTGACCCAAAAATACACAATAATATCGTGTGACCCAAAAATGCACAATAATATCGTGTGACCCAAAAATGCACAATAATATCGTGTGACCCAAAAATGCACAATAATATCGTGTGACCCAAAAATACTCAAAAATACTGTGACCCAAAAATGCCCAAAAATACTGTGACCCGAAAATACCCAAAAATATTGCGTATTTATTATTACACGTGAATATTGCTCTTACATATTTCTTAAGTATTAACTGGAAGAGGGGAGAGAACATTTCTTGAGATCACCTCACTGACGGAATCGACAATCCTAATTGAATTTCTAAATATATTTTCTGATTTGCATATCATACTTTGCATTTTCATATCTGGTGGTAAATAACTGAGGCAAAAGAACGTATGAATAGTTAATTTAGCGTGAAATTGCACAGGATAGAGGAAGGAGGGTGAAGATAATAGGTATTGTGCGGTGTTATGTGATGTTATGCTGAGGCATTTTGTGTTATGTGGTGTTATGCTGAGGCATTTTGTGTTATGTGGTGTTATGCTGAGGTATTTTGTGTTGTGTTGTGCTGTTTTGTGGTTAAAACAAAAGGACCTTTGTAAAGGTCTACTCCTGCAGTTATATTAGTAGATAGATTTGATGTTCAAAAAGGAAAATAGATACAAGGGGGCGCAGCTAAAAGTTGAAAACACAGATGATAGGTTGTGTTATTGTGTGCTATGTGGTGGTGTACTGTATATTTCGTGTTTTTCGTGATGGTGATTTAGTGTGTGAGCTGTGCGTTTCGTGAGGGCATTGCGTGTTTTATTGTGAGTTGTGTTGTTGTGTGCGTGTATATTGTGAGTTGTTTGTTGTTTTGGTGTTTTATTATGAGTTTGTGTTTGTGTTGCGTATTATACTGTGAGTTGTTTGTTGTGTGCGTTATCGTGAGCTGTGTGTTGCGTTGGTGTTTATTGTGATTGTGTGTGTTGTGTTGGTGTTTACTGTGAGTTGATGTGTTGTCCAGAGAATTCCCTATATGTATGTAAGCTTACGATATATGACTTCTCTGATAAGTGGAATAACGAAAGCGCTTGAAGTTCACTATTTTTTCACAGTGGCTGTTTTGCATATTGTGATTCTGTTTACGTGATCGTATTGTATGTATGTAGTAGTATGGTATGTTAGTATATTTTTAAATGACATGTATATCTGTAGAATATTTTGGGGTCAGAAGATCAGCTGATTGGTAGCCGTGTTTCATTTGCATTTGTTAGAATTGAAAAAAAAATCCTCCAATACTTTTGGTAAAGAAGAGAAACACACAAGAAAAATACACTATGAAATTAGAAACGCGAATGCCCAAAGGGGCAGATCGGGAAAAGGTCGTAGTTTGAGAAAAATCTTTACATAATAAATTCGAAGTTAGGCATGAGTGCGTTTACATAAATGGTGAGTAATGGGAAAACCCAGTCAACGGCGTAATGTCATTGTGTTGTCTTGAAATTATACCATGAATGGTATATATTTCATGGCTGACTCATCACGGTGGAGTGGAAACTTTTGTAAGGTTGTGCTCGGGAGAGTGTTTGTCTTGTGTATATATACCGGGAGGTGTGTGTTCTTTGTTATATAAACTGGGAGGTGTCCTCTCTCTCTCTGTGTGTTTTACACGAGAGGTGTATGACCTCAGTGTATATACACCGGAGGTGTATGACTCTCAGTGTATTAGAAAACCGGGAGGTTATGACTCTCAGTGTATTACACGGGAGGTTCAGACTCTCAGTGTTATACACGGAGGTGTTGACTTCAGTGTATATACACGGGAGGTGTATGACTTCAGTGTATATACACGGAGGTTAAAATTCAGTGTAATACACCGGAGGTGTATGACTTCGTTTATACACCAAGAGGTGTTGACTCAGTGTATATACACGGGAGTTCATGACTTCAGTGTATATACACCGGAGGTGTATGTCTAGTGTATATACACCGGGAGGTGTATGACTCTCATGTATATCACCGGGAGTGTATGACTCTCAGTGTATATACACCGGGAGGTGCATGCTTCAGTGTATATACACCGGGAGGTGCATGTCTCTCAGTGTATATACACCGGGAGGTGCATGACTCTCAGTGTATTTACACCGGGAGGTGCATGACTCTCAGTGTATATACACCGGGAGGTTCATGACTCTCAGTGTATATACACCGGGAGGTGCATGACTCTCAGTGTATATACACCGGGAGGTTCATGACTCTCAGTGTATATACACCGGGAGGTGTATGACTCTCAGTGTATATACACCGGGGGGTGCATGACTCTCGTGTTATACACGGGAGGTGCATGACTCCAGTGTATATACGCCGGGAGGTGTATGACTCTCAGTGTATATACACCGGGAGGTGTATGACTCTCAGTGTATAAACACCGGGAGGTGCATGACTCTCAGTGTATATACACCGGGAGGTGCATGACTCTCAGTGTATATACACCGGGAGGTGCATGACTCTCAGTGTATATACACCGGGAGGTGTATGACTCTCAGTGTATATACACCGGGAGGTGTATGACTCTCAGTGTATATACACCGGGAGGTGTATGACTCTCAGTGTATATACACCGGGAGGTGCATGACTCTCAGTGTATATACACCGGGAGGTGTATGACTCTCAGTGTATATACACCGGAGGTGCATGACTCTCAGTGTATATACACCGGAGGTGTATGACTCTCAGTGTATATCACCGGGAGGTGTATGACTCTCAGTGTATATACGCCGGGAGGTGTATGACTCTCAGTGTATATACACCGGGAGGTGTATGACTCTCAGTGTATATACACCGGGAGGTTCATGACTCTCAGTGTATATACACCGGGAGGTGCATGACTCTCAGTGTATATACACCGGGAGGTGCATGACTCTCAGTGTATATACACCGGGAGGTTCATGACTCTCAGTGTATATACCCCGGGAGGTGCATGACTCTCAGTGTATATACACCGGGAGGTGTATGACTCTCAGTGTATATACACCGGGAGGTTCATGACTCTCAGTGTATATACACCGGGAGGTGCATGACTCTCAGTGTATATACACCGGGAGGTGCATGACTCTCAGTGTATATACACCGGGAGGTTCATGACTCTCAGTGTATATACACCGGGAGTGCATGACTCTCAGTGTATATAAAACCGGGTGGTTCATGACTCTCAGTGTATATACACCGGGAGGTGTATGACTCTCAGTGTATATACACCGGGAGGTGTATGATTCTCAGTGTATATACACCGGGAGGTTCATGACTCTCAGTGTATATACACCGGGAGGTGCATGACTCTCAGTGTATATACACCGGGAGGTGTATGACTCTCAGTGTATATACACCGGGAGGTGCATGACTCTCAGTGTATATACACCGGGAGGTGTATGACTCTCAGTGTATATACACCGGGAGGTGTATGACTCTCAGTGTATATACGCCGGGAGGTGTATGACTCTCAGTGTATATACACCGGGAGGTGTATGACTCTCAGTGTATATACACCGGGAGGTTCATGACTCTCAGTGTATATACACCGGGAGGTGCATGACTCTCAGTGTATATACACCGGGAGGTGCATGACTCTCAGTGTATATACACCGGGAGGTTCATGACTCTCAGTGTATATACACCGGGAGGTGCATGACTCTCAGTGTATATACACCGGGAGGTGTATGACTCTCAGTGTATATACACCGGGAGGTTCATGACTCTCAGTGTATATACACCGGGAGGTGCATGACTTCAGTGTATATACACCGGGAGGTGCATGACTCTCAGTGTATATACACCGGGAGGTTCATGACTCTCAGTGTATATACACCGGGAGGTGCATGACTCTCAGTGTATATACACCGGGTGGTTCATGACTCTCAGTGTATATACACCGGGAGGTGTATGACTCTCAGTGTATATACACCGGGAGGTGTATGATTCTCAGTGTATATACACCGGGAGGTTCATGACTCTCAGTGTATATACACCGGGAGGTGCATGACTCTCAGTGTATATACACCGGGAGGTGTATGACTCTCAGTGTATATACACCGGGAGGTGTATGACTCTCAGTGTATATACACCGGGAGGTGTATGACTCTCAGTGTATATACACTAAAAGTTTACTTTAAAAAATCTCAATTTTAGCCATTAAAGTATCCATCACCGGTATACATACGAACATACATATACACGCACACATGCTTAATCACACACATACATACTTATATATTCTCTCTTATTACAATTTTTTGACCATTATGAACTATAATCTTTTACTTAAATTATGGTAGAGGGGGCTGGGCTTATGGGACACGAGGATGCCCTTCCCAGATCAAACAGAATCCTAAATACAATAGAGATACAATAAAAATACAGTAGAAATGCAGTGTGTATAGTATTAATATCATTATCTCCTCGTCTTTATTGGCGAGTTTCATCAGTTTTCTTCCCGGTTTTAACCTTTGTTAACAAGATATACATCTGCACCTCCTTCAGGTATCGTGCTCTCCTTCGTTATCTTCCTCTCCATCTTCGGCAACGTGCTGGTCTGTGTGGCAGTCTACACCGACAGGAATCTACGCAAGATCGGCAATCTATTCGTCGTCTCCCTGGCCATCGCTGACCTCTTCGTCGCCTGCGTGGTCATGACCTTCGCCCTCGTCAACGACCTCTTAGGGTACTGGCCCTTCGGTAACGACTACTGCAGCATCTGGATCGCCTTCGACGTGATGTGCTCGACTGCGTCCATCGTCAACCTGTGTGCCATCAGCCTCGATCGTTACATTCATATCAAGGTAGGTTATTTTATGGCTTTCTTGGAGAGGGGATGTGATGACCTTGAAGCCTGGGACGACATTTTTAACCCCAAAAAAATTCCTCCTATACCTGTGGTCAAACCTGATTACCTCAGTCTCCAGGTGCTTTATGACCCCTTTGGGTGTAGTGCTCTCAAGAATGTAAAATTAATGATGATGATGATGATAATAATAATAATAATAATAATAATAATAATAATAATAATAATCCGTACACAGCTTTAAGAATAGATAAGACACTGGTCACGTAGCTAAGTGTGAGTTTACTCAGCAGCGGTCAGCAGAGAGGCTGGGCCAGGAGCTGAGACTCGACCACTGCCACCACTATTGGGTGATTATAATTAGGTAGGCACACACACACACACACACACACACACACACACGCGCGCGCGCGCGCGCGCACTTGAGGAAAGGCTAACGGCATTGAATCTAACGACATTTGAGAGCAGAAGGAGCAGGGGAGACATGATAACAACATACAAAGTACTCAGGGGAATTAACAACATAGATGGAAATAGGCTGTTTGAGAGGCGAGAAACAGGAACTCCGGGACACAGCCGGAAGTTAAAGACGCAGATGAGGAAGTGGCGGATACAAGCGCCATAAGATAAGATAAGATAAGATAAGATTTCGTTCGGATTTTTAACCCCGGAGGGTTAGCCACCCAGGATAACCCAAGAAAGTCAGTGCATCATCGAGGACTGTCTAACTTATTTCCATTGGGGTCCTTAATCTTGTCCCCCAGGATGCGACCCACACCAGTCGACTAACACCCAGGTACCTATTTGCTGCTAGGTGAACAGGACAACAGGTGTAAGGAAACTTGTCGAAATGTTTCCACCCGCCGGGAATCGAACCCGGGCCCTCCGTGTGTGAAGCGGGAGCTTTAGCCACCAGGCCACCGGGCCACCAACCAGCTTTAAGACCAGGTATAATAGGGCCCACGAGGTTAAGGGTGAATCTGACAAGCAGCAAATTGAGAGACGGGGCCGGGAGCTAGGACTCGACTCCTGTAATCAAATGTAATAAATGCATATAGAAGAGTACACATCGACAGGTGGCTTTGACCTAACACGGACAATTGTACACACGAGACACGCCAACAACCGCTTCTGATAAATGGTAACTAACACACCTAGGACAACTCCTTCAATACCTATTTCCCAGGTACATATTTTCTCGATCCCACTTGCACTCCTTCAGGTCTCTATCTCTTGCAGGATCCTCTGAGATACGGACGCTGGATGACCAAGAGAATAGTAACCTCGTCCATCGCTGCCATCTGGGTACTGAGTGCTCTTGTCTCCTTCCTGCCCATCATGTTGGGACTCCATCTTCCAGAGTCCCAGAATACCAGACTTGACTCCGTAAGTGTGTGTGTGTGTGTGTGTGTGTGTATGTGTGTACTCACTTATATGTGCTCACCTATTTGTGGTTGTAGGGGTCGATTCACAGCTACTGGCCCCGCCTTTTCGGCTGATCCCTACTAGGTCCACTCTCTTCTTGCTCCAAGAGCTTGATCGTGTGTGTGTGTGTGTGTGTGTGTGTGTGTGTGTGTGTGTGTGTACGTACTCGCCTATATGTGGTTGCAGGGGTTGAGTTCACTTTCATTTGCACGTCTGTTTCTTTAGCCGTATGAATGTCTCCCTCACCACTACTCATCCTTCTGCCTCCTCATCCTTCCCTTCCTCCCTCTCTTGCTACCGCCCCTCTTCTGCCTACACTTCCTCCTCCGCCTGCTCCTCCTGCGTTCTCACCTCCTGGTGTCGTTTTACAGACACAGGGGGAGCAACAGTGTGCCCTGGAGCTGAGTAGAATCTACGCTGTTGTGTCCTCCTTCATCAGCTTTTTCCTGCCCTGCTGTGTCATGTTGGCTATCTACTCCAGACTCTACCTCTACGCCAAGAGACACGTCGAGTCTATCAAGGTGAGCAGTGAAGAAAGACAGGGAGCAACCTTAGGGAGACTGGAGGGAGAGATTCCATGTAATGAAAAAGGCAGGTGATCATCCCAGAGAGGGAAGATGGGATCAAAACACCAGGGAAGGAAAGGGGAAGGATGGAGTGAGTTGAGTCAGGGAGGGAGTGAGTTGAGGGAGGCAGTGGAGAAGAAGAAAATAAGGAGAGTAAAACCTCTCCTCCTTTCTTCGCTTTCAAAGACTCCCCGTCTAGGTAAATACCACACAGAAACAGTTTAAGAAAAAGACCTGGGAATAACCGTGACCCCGTGCACCACACAGTGCACCACACACCTAGCCATGCTAGGTGTTCTAGTGGTACACTGTAATTATTATTTTACTACATGTAAACCACACAAAAAAAACAATACCCAAATTCTGTAAACTCAGCATTGTAATCCTTATAGAGAATAAACTTTGAATTTGAATTTGAATTTGAATAGTGTACCACACAGTGCACCACACAGTGTATAGTGTACTACACAGTGCACCACACAGTCCACCACACAGTCCACCACACAGTCCATCATACAGTCCACCACACAGTCCACCACACAGTCCATCATACAGTCCACCACACAGTCCACCACACAGTCCACCACACAGTCCACCGCACAGTCCATCATACAGTCCACCACACAGTCCACCACACAGTCCACACACAGTCCACCATACAAGTCCACCACACAGTCCCCCACACAGTCCCCCACACAGTCCCCCACACAGTCCACCACACAGTCCACCACACAGTCCACCAACACAGTCCACCACACAGTCCCCCCACACAGTCCATCACACAGTCCACCACACAGTCCACCACACAGTCCACCACACAGTCCACCACACAGTCCACCACACAGTCCACCACACAGTCCATCACACAGTCCACCACACACACAGTCCACCACACAGTCCACCACACAGTCCATCACACAGTCCATCACACAGTCCCACCACACAGTCCATCACACAGTCCATCATACAGTCCACCACACAGTCCATCACACAGTCCACCACACAATCCACCACACAGTCCATCACACAGTCCATCACACAGTCCATCATACAGTCCACCACACAGTCCACCACACAGTCCACCACACAGTCCACCACACAGTCCACCACACAGTCCACCACACAGTCCACCACACAGTCCATCACACAGTCTATCACACAGTCCATCATATAGTCCACCACACAGTCCATCACACAGTCTATCACACAGTCCATCACACAGTCCACCACACAGTCCACCACACAGTCCACCACACAGTCCACCACACAGTCCACCACACAGTCCATCACACAGTCTATCACACAGTCCATCACACAGTCCACCACACAGTCCACCACACAGTCCACCACACAGTCCACCACACAGTCACACACCTACAGTTGTTCAATCTGTCCCATCTCATTTTTACTCTCTTCCACCCCTTTGATCCAGTACTTTTTGTGTATTTACTTTCAACCAACAATTACCCCTTTTGATAAAGCTTGAGCAGGACAGGCAAACCTTCATCACTCAAGTTCTGAGAGGGTCACCCACTCACCCTTGACTTACCTGACGTACTTGTGACTTGAAGCTACAAGATCCCATTCCCCCTCCCTTGAAAAATTTACACCCTGTGTCTCGTGTCGAATATGCAGATTCATTCTTTAACATGTCAACAGAGACCATTTTAAAATTACTTTTTGTCATTTAAGGTGATTTTATCATGTTTATCTTCACTTCTTGGCTCTTATGGCTGTGATTATCAAATCAGCTTCCGGGAGCAAAATTATTTGATGATGGTGATTATAAATTATATATACGTAAACATCAGCCAGTGACTTCTTCAGTCCCATACAGAAAAGAACAGTGGAAGTTGAGGAATCGATGTGTTCAGTACATCGACTCTAAACTGAGGGACTCATTTCCTCAAACTCCTCGTCATTTTTCTCCGTTCTTCTCTGTATGGGACTGAAGAAGTCACATCATATTTAGGTACCTTTATTGACTGACGAAGCCGCTACGCAGGCCAAATATTTCGTCAGTAAAGATATTTAAAGGTTGAACAGTCGTCCAATGCTCTCCCAGACCACTCCCACAGCCATCCAATGCTCTCCCAGACCACTCCCACACCAATTTAAAACTCTCCCAGGCTACTCATTAGCTGATTACAGCAAATCATGACCATGTAGGCCCTGGGCTCACTACCACACTTCTTCTGCCAGGCATTGGTTCGCCCAGTGACATTGGGTGCCTTGGAGGGCGACACCTCCAGACCCAAGAAAGTAGCGGCACCATGCCATGTGTCGGAGTCCAAGGCTGCCACTACCGTGGGTATCATCGTGGGCACTTTCCTCACCTGCTGGGTGCCCTTCTTCTGCGTCAACATCGCTGCTGCCTTCTGCCACGCCTGCATACCTGTTGCTGTCTTCAAGGTGAGGAATGGGAGGCCAGGGAAAGGCAGGGATGGAAGTGGAACTGGAGGTTGAAAGGGAATCTGGCAGGGGAGGTGGGAGGGGAGAATGGTAATTAAGTTCAGACGGGAGGTAATAATAAGTAATATAATCTAGGGAGAAGAAGGAAGGATGGGAGGGAGAAAGCTTTGGGGAGGAGATGGGGAATAATGGATAATGTTAGAGAGAAAGGAGGAAGTCAGTGGTCAGTGGTCAGTCGTCAGTGGTCAGTGGTCAGTCGTCAGTGGTCAGTGGTCAGTCGTCAGTGGTCAGTGGTCAGTCGTCAGTGGTCAGTGGTCAGTCGTCAGTGGTCAGTCGTCAGTGGTCAGTGGTCAGTCGTCACGTGAGGTCACAGACCCTGAGCTGCTTTGGGGATTAGCGTGGACGGTTACAAAGCATGGCTTGCTTCTGCAGTGTTTTAAAAACTGAGGTTGGAGAGTTGAAGGAGGAGGTCTTGCTTCTCCAGGAGGAGATTAGGAGGCTGAAGGTCCACCTCAATGGGTCTGGGAGAGAGTGTGAGGTGGCTGGAGTTGTGGGGAATGAGACTTCTAGCAGTGAGGTGCAGTCTGTCTCTCGCTGTGAGGAGGCTGTAGTTGGGGAGGTAGCAACGGCTACCAGCAGTGAGGTGCAGCCCAGCACCTGCTACAAGTGGCGAGTTGTTCACAGTAATGGGAGGCGCATCAGAGTAAGGAAAGTTAAGAGTGAAGAGCTGAAGGTAGGAAATCGCTTCTCTGTTCTCCAGGATGAATGTACTTCAGTGGCCAGTGAAGGTAAGGGTACTACTGCCCCTGCTAATGAAGGTAAGAACATTCTTGTGGTTGGTGACTCTCAGGTAAGATATATTGACCGTGCTTTTTGTAATAGGAATAAGAAGATGAGAGATAGAGTGTGCTTCCCTGGAGCTGGTGTTGGGGACATTGTCAACAGGCTGGATAATATCATGTCAGGTAATGGGAACAAGCCCATTATCTGTCTCAGTGCTGGTGGAAATGATATTGGGAAGGGTAGGAGAGAAGAGCTGCTAGATAAGTACAGGTCAGCTATAGATTTCATTAAGTCTAAGGGAGGGATCCCAATCATATGTAGCATCTTGCCTAGAAGGGGAGTAGGAAATGAATGGTTGTCTAGGGCAATTGGTGTAAATTGCTGGCTAGACAGATACTGCAAGGAACTTGCAATCCCATTCATTGACAACTGGAACAACTTTTATGGCAAACATGATATGTATGCAAGGGATGGGGTACATCTCTCTGAGGCAGGGGTGGTAGCACTTGCAGACTCGATTGAGACGGCCATTGGTGAAATGCCTATGATTTTAAACTGATGGAATATAGAGGTATGGGTGTGTGTGGGAAACAAGCAGGTTGCAACACTAGGGTTGGAAACAGTAAATGTATAAAAGGCATTCAGCATGAAGTTATAAATAAAGACAATAGAACATGCCAGCAAACAAAGGGGGACAGCAGAGGGCAGCAAGGGACTAGCTCCCTTAAGGTTTACTATACTAATAGCAGGAGTGTTAGAAATAAGATAGATGAGCTAAGATTAATTGCAAGTGCAGGAAACATAGATATTATTGCTATAACAGAGACCTGGCTCAATCTGAAAGATAGAGAGATGCCCTCTGAATGTCACATACAAGGCATATAAATTATTCCACACTGACAGGGTCAACAGGAAAGGTGGTGGAGTAGCGATGTATGTCAGAGACAATTTAAATTGTTGTGTTAGACAAGATATTAAATTAGAAGCGTCAGCCACTGAATCTGTTTGGTTACAGCTTCTCGAGGGCCGAGAAAAACTAATTTTGGGTGTGATTTACAGGGCCCCAAATCTTGATAGGGAGTGCAGTAAACTTCTATGGGACGAAATTCGTAAGGCATCTACATACGAAAATGTTGTGCTAATGGGAGATTTCAACTATAGACAGATTGACTGGAGCAATTTGACAGGAAATTTAGAGTCGGGTGACTTTCTTGATACGATCCAGGATTGTTTTTTAAAACAGTTTGTGACAGAGCCAACTAGGGGAAATAACCTCCTTGACTTGGTTCTTGCCAGTAGGGAAACACTAATTAATAATCTTGAGGTTAATGATGAGCTTGGGGAGAGTGATCACAAATCACTCAGTTTTAATATATCATGGAATTCCCCTAATAATGGCAATCAAGTCTCCGTCCCTGACTTTCGCTTGGCTGATTTCATAGGACTGAAAAATTACTTAGGTGGGCTGAACTGGAATGACCTGACTAAGGGTCAGGTAGGTGGTGATGGTTGCCGATATGATGCTTTCCAGGGCATAGTTCTAGCTGCTCAGTCAAATTATGTTCCAAATAGGGAAATCAGATCAAACAAAAATGATCCTAAATGGATGAACAATAGATTAAAATATCTGATTGGTCAAAAGAGAGGTATATATAGGCAAATCAAAAGAGGAGAGGCGCAATTAAGAAATCGATACATTCAGTTAAAGAGAGAAATAAAAAAGGGAATTAGAAAAGCAAAAAGAGATTATGAGGTTAAAGTTGCAAAAGAATCGAAGACTAACCCAAAAGGATTCTTTCAGGTATACAGAAGTAAGATCAGGGACAAGATAGGCCCACTCAAAAGTTCCTCGGGTCAGCTCACTGACAGTGATAAGGAAATGTGTAGAATTTTTAACACATACTTCCTCTCAGTTTTTACACAGGAGGATACCAGCGATATTCCAGTAATGATAAATTATGTAGAACAGGACGATAATAAACTGTGCACTATTAGGGTCACAAGTGACATGGTCCTTAGGCAAATAGATAAATTAAAACCTAACAAATCCCCAGGCCCTGATGAACTGTATGCAAGGGTTCTAAAGGAATGTAAAGAGGAGCTTAGCACACCTTTGGCTAATCTTTTCAACATATCACTACAAACTGGCATGGTGCCAGATAAGTGGAAAATGGCAAATGTGATACCTATTTTCAAAACAGGTGACAGGTCCTTAGCTTCGAACTATAGACCAATAAGCCTAACCTCCATAGTGGGAAAATTTATGGAATCAATAATTGCCGAGGCAGTTCGTAGCCATCTTGAAAAGCATAAATTAATCAACGAATCTCAGCATGGTTTTACAAAGGGGCGTTCCTGCCTTACGAATTTATTAAATTTTTTCACTAAGGTATTTGAGGAGGTAGATCATGGTAATGAATATGATATTGTGTATATGGACTTCAGTAAGGCTTTTGACAGGGTCCCACATCAGAGACTATTGAGGAAAATTAAAGCACATGGAATAGGAGGAGAAATTTTTTCTGGATAGAGGCATGGTTGACAAATAGGCAGCAGAGAGTTTGCATAAATGGGGAGAAATCAGAGTGGGGAAGCGTCACGAGCGGTGTTCCACAGGGGTCAGTGTTGGGCCCCTGCTGTTCACAATCTACATAAACGACATAGATGAGGGCATAAAGAGCGACATCGGCAAGTTTGCCGATGACACCAAAATAGGCCGTCGAATTCATTCTGACGAGGACATACGAGCACTCCAGGAAGATTTGAATAGACTGATGCAGTGGTCGGAGAAGTGGCAGATGCAGTTTAATATAGACAAATGCAAAGTTCTAAATGTTGGACAGGACAATAACCATGCCACATATAAACTAAATAATGTAGATCTTAATATTACGGATTGCGAAAAAGATTTAGGAGTTCTGGTTAGCAGTAATCTGAAACCAAGACAACAGTGCATAAGTGTTCGCAATAAAGCTAATAGAATCCTTGGCTTCATATCAAGAAGCATAAATAATAGGAGTCCTCAGGTTGTTCTTCAACTCTATACATCCTTGGTTAGGCCTCATTTAGATTATGCTGCACAGTTTTGGTCACCGTATTACAGAATGGATATAAATTCTCTGGAAAATGTACAAAGGAGGATGACAAAGATGATCCCATGTATCAGAAACCTTCCCTATGAGGATAGACTAAGGGCCCTGAAACTGCACTCTCTAGAAAGACGTAGAATTAGGGGGGATATGATTGAGGTGTATAAATGGAAGACAGGAATAAATAAAGGGGATGTAAATAGTGTGCTGAAAATATCTAGCCTAGACAGGACTCGCAGCAATGGTTTTAAGTTGGAAAAATTCAGATTCAGGAAGGATATAGGAAAGTACTGGTTTGGTAATAGAGTTGTGGATGAGTGGAACAAACTCCCAAGTACCGTTATAGAGGCCAGAACGTTGTGTAGCTTTAAAAATAGGTTGGATAAATACATGAGTAGATGTGGGTGGGTGTGAGTTAGACCTGATAGCTTGTGCTAACAGGTCGGTTGCCGTGTTCCTCCCTTAAGTCAATGTGACCTGACCTGACTAGGTTGGGTGCTTTGGCTTAAGCCGGTAGGAGACTTGGACCTGCCTCGCATGGGCCAGTAGGCCTTCTGCAGTGTTCCTTCGTTCTTATGTTCTTATGTTCTTAAGTGTAGAAGGGAGATAACGTGGGGAGGAGGGAGACAGAGTGAGAGGTTTCGCAGTGAGCCTGAAGCAAAACTGGGTGGAGAGAGAGAGAGAGAGAGAGAGAGAGAGAGAGAGAGATCTGATGGAGAAAAGAAAATGAAAGGAACAAGATCACTCAAGAGAGAGAAGGACAGACTCAAATAATTGGAGGAGAGACAAAGGAGAGCGACAAGGCGCATTAGAGAATAGATAAAGTATCATTTTACAACGTCACTCATTTGACGTAGTACTCTAACGTCAGTTTCTCAACGCTTCTTAGTAGTTAATCAATCTGATATTAATAGATTCTTTATTTTATATTTAGATTAAGTTAATTTAGGCTAGAAGAGACAGTAGACCAGTTATACAATAATAATAATTATTATAATTATAATAATAATAACGATGCTCTTTAACAATCCACACGGAGACAGAAATTCAAAAGTTTAATTGATCTATATATTTCTACTCCCTTCTGGTATCCTCTTTATCTGCTGAAGAGGATCCCAGAAGAGGGTCGAAATATACAGATGAATTAATCTCCTGAGTTTTTGTGTCCATGTGGGTTATTATTGAGCAGTGACAAATGTTCATTACACTTAAGTTATTCAATAATAATAATTAATAATGATAATTTAATAATAATTATAATAATTGTGGTGTGTAACTGCAATTGGAGGATATCTCCAGTGTCTTTGTGAGAGGATTGGAAGCCATTGTGTTGGTCTCGCTTCGAGCCTAGACACAAATTTTGCAGAGCTTTTCGTGTATCTGATTAACAATGCTGCTTCTCTCTCTCTCTCTCTCTCTCTCTCTCTCTCTCTCTCTCTCTCTCTCTCTCTCTCCTCTCTCTCTCTCTCTCTCTCTCTCTCTCTCTCTCTCCTCTCTCTCTCTCTCTCCACTACTCTCTCTCTCTCTCTCTCTCTCTTCTCCTCTCTCTTCTCTCTCTCTCTCTCTCTCTCTCACATATACACACACCTCATTTCACCACCTTCCTCCTCCTCCTCCTGCAGACACTGACGTGGTTTGGCTACACCAACTCTTCGTTTAACCCCATCATCTACAGCATCTTTAACCAAGAGTTTAGAGACGCCTTTAAGAGGATCCTCACCTCAAGATGCAGGCCGCTACCCACCTGCTGTTCCCAGGTGTGCTGTTGTTGTGACAGCGACCCCAACGCTGTCTTCCCCGAGTCACCCTCCTGTTGCTCCACCTGCTGTCTGGTCGTCAAGTGAGTAGGTTGGTTGGTTTAGTGATCTTACAACATGTCAACCACTCATTGGGTCATTCAGAGCTGCATGCCTCTTGTTCACCACTAGTCAAGAATATTTTAATCCTTAAAGGTTTTAATGTACATACAATTGAGAGCTATTACACCTTTCGGTGTATATATCCTGGGCAGTAAGTATGGACAGTTCTGAATGATATAGTGAACTGAGAATTACTCCCAGGTGCTTATAGACGCGTTGTGAGGATTGTCTTACGTCTGTAGCACCAAACCAGTATTTTACCGCCTCTATGCTACGATACTGTGGTACTAGAGGATGTGCTTCAGTGAAGACAAAGACGGAAGCTGTGCAACAAGCTTTAACTGCGACATCGTTTCGCTCTGTGTAAATTGCATATCAGAAATTACCGACCTACTTCCGCTGGGAAATCCCGCTTACCAGTGACTATGCCTTCTGCTAACCCGTCCATTTCCACCTGACGCCAGTATATAAGCGCCAGACTTCTTGCCTGTGCTCCAGATTCTTCACGACTACGGTGGTCTTCACACCAACTCCAAGGCTGAGGGACTAATTACCTCATCTTTTGTACACAGTTCTACTATCCTCCAATTATGTAGACGTTTCGCCTGGATGGCGAAACGTCTACAATAAAGATACCCAGATGTTGCAAAAATGTCTATTTTTTATCTTGTAAGTATTATATACCATTCATGTACAGATTCAATGATCACAACAATACATGGTCTCTCACATTTTTTCACCTCATCTGTGGCTAATTTGATTACTTCTCGAATTTTGCAAATGCATCTATTCATCAATCACCGTTTCTTTCATCAGCTGCCTTCCTCCTCATTTTTGCATTCTGCTTTTTTGTCCTTGATACGTGTTTCTAATGTTCTTGAAACTCTGCCACTGAGCCAGACGAGTGTCTCCCCGAGTGCTAACGACCTCGTCGCTGAAGCACCTAGAGCAGGAGCGACAATTAAGAAGCTGTCCTTGACATAACTATTTAGATAATTCACGATAGTCCTTAATCCAGACAGAAATAGATAGTTCTCAGCAGACGGCCTCTGTCTGGACTTAAAGGCCTTTGCTGTCTGTGTACTCCCTTGTACCCTCACGTTATTCAACATTATCTTTCTCATATTAAAGCCCGCTTTATTTCATTCCTCATTCAAATTCTCATTTGAAGCTTCATCGGGTTCCTTTTTTATAATTTATCTTCTCCCTGCACCACTAATGTTTCCCCTCCCACATAATTTCTCATTATCTCTGTCGCTAGCAGTTTACCTACCACTTCCCTCTTATCTGCCTAACTCAATATACCTTCTTCGCCTCCCGCAGAAGCAGCCCAGGACGGCAAAGAGCAGCCAGTGCGAGGAGCAGCGGGCCTCTCTTCATGGAGGTTCCCCGCCACCACCAGAATGGTTCCTCCTCCACCGCCCTGACGGAGTATACGGTGCTAGACGCCTCGGCCACCCCGAGGTTCTCCCACGATCGCTCTAGAGCGTCTTCGGGAGAGCGATGTCTCATTTTGGAGCAGATCTCCGCTATTTGAGAGTGATCAGGACTCTGGTTTGGTCAAGGTCTTGAAGATGCGCACTATCATCATCTGATGCCGGAAAGAGTACGGCCAGGCTCCGGTGAATGGCACTTTGAAGTGCGTGAAATGAAGAGACAAAGATTCTCCATCTTTAAAAAATATCTTTAATACACTAGGGCTCGATTTATTAGCGCCTTGTATTTAGAGATACAGCAAGGTATATTTAGCTATGAAACTGCCAGAATTTCTTGGAGGCTCAGAAACAGTCCAGATTGTAAGTGAGAAATGAAGTAGCTGGGAAATTGTCCACTCCGACGTTGGAGCGTATTTTTTTTCTTTATAAGATTTCTTAGAAGCAAAATTGTTTAATCAAAATCAACAGCCGATGTATAATGTTTAAATTTTCAGGAGGCTTTTTCATGGTTCTGGAACAGGTCAATGGGCTTAGGAAAAATAAAGACTGAAATCTTTCCATAGGTAAAGAATCTCCTTGAGAATGGTCTTGGTTTATTTACGAAGGCTAAAACGTCCACTGTTTTATGGAAGACAGGAGTCTTCACCTTCAAGGATCACCCACCATAATGGTACAGAGGAGTCTTATCCTTGAGTACCACCCGCAAATACTATGGTACACAGGAGTCTTCACTTTCGAGGACCACCCAAAATACTATGGTACACAGGACCACTCACCACAATGGGATACACACACATTCATGACCTATGGGGACTTCCTAAGCCATGAATGACTAAGAGATATAGTATGACCACACCATCTTCATCCATCAGCGGTGTCACTGAGCCTGGTCGACCCTGCAAGCCAACACCGTCCTCGATCTGAGCGCCTGAGCCGAGTTCTCGGACCGAGTAATGACACACGAACGCTAAAAGTCATTTGGTAGAAGTCCGGTTGAAAGAGCAGTGTTTTTATCTTTCGCCTTCCAGATGGAGGATCGAATTGCCATCACTCCCATCCGCTGAATAAGCCACGCACAGATTTAGCACTTCAGGAAAACATAGAGAACTTCACCTCGATTTCACATATGGTATGTTTATCAGAGAACAGGTACCAAAAGTCCTTCAGGAAAGCCTTGGTCAGATGACCAAAAGCTCCAGCAGCGGGTCATCATATGACTAAGACCCGCGTCAGTAAACACTTGTCCTGTTTCCTAACAAACCTTACCTAACCTAACCTGTTTATGGGAGGCTCAAGAGAAGCTCTCAGTGCGCTAGACAGTAGTTCGTCCTGCGATACAAAAATAAAAGTCGGGAAGTCCAGCTTTTGGAAGAATTGATTGGCTGGTTGGCTACGCTTAGAAGTCTATCGACTACCCACAGGATCATTAAGACTGCATGTCCAGATGTTTACCAATCCCTTAAAAAGTGATTAAAGTATACTTTAATCCCTTAAAATGGAGTAAAAGTAACTCTCAGGTACACTGAGAGATATAACCTTCTCGGTGTACATCTGTGTGCGTGGAAAAATTCAATTTCCTCTTTGTGATATTCAAAAGACATGAGAAGGGTTTGCCTTTATCTGAGAGCGAGGCCAATATCGTTCGAAGTGCCCTTTAAGGTCCGGAATAATGACAGTCCCTTTCTCAAAGGCAGCAGAAGGTCATATTTTCATTGTATGCTTCTTTTGTGAAGTCACTTATAACCTAACTGAACAAAGACCGGGTCACGATCAGCGGACGTAGAATCGAAACCCTCACCACTCATTGCGCTAAATGGCCCAAACGGGTTTAAGGCTGCAGGAAATGCAACACAATAATGTGTGCTAAGAAAATTAAATCACCTCATACTGCATTTACGGATAAAATATTTACAAGATTGAAAAGAAATGTGAAGGAGGGGATTAGAAAGGCTAAACGCGACTATGAAATTAGTGTAGCCTGAGAATCAAAGACAAATCCTAGAGTTCTTTCAAGTGTATAGGACAAAAATCAGGAATAAATAAGACCACTGAAAACTAGGTGTGGACAACTTAGTAATTATTTGATAAAAGAATAAAAAGAGTACTGTGAAGGGAATGAGATGTAAATAACGAAGCAGCATTTAACGGCACTGTTGTGCATATAACAGAAATAAAGCAAAACAATGGTCTACATCAACACGCCTATGAAAGAAAAAAAATTAGGTAGGAGAATATCCCGCCTTTCTGCATTGTTTATCAACAGTGTCTGTGTGGCACTATAGTGACTGCTTCTGAGGGCACAAGATCCAAGTCTCCAGACTGTGCATGGTAAAACGGTCGGGGTTAACTAGATTGTTTATGCGAAAATGATTAGACAATATACTTAAATATCGTCGCAAGGCACATGAATTACAAGTGTGAAGACGGTGCGATGTTGAGGACGATGTGAGAAGTATTTCACGGAACTGTAATGTAATTTCCTAAACTCTCAGTAGGACATTTCAGTGGCTAAGAGAAATACTTTTAAAAAATGGTATTCGAATACTTTTTTTATATATACGAGCTGTGATAAAAGAGCCAGTGTATTTATTGAGCGCAGTGACGAACCAACAGAGATAATATTGTCATTTAAACTCACAAATATGAAAATATTTGATCTGTAAGCTATATTGTTTTATGTTCTTAGGTAAGACACATGTGCAACAGTTAGGTATCTTTATTTCGAAAAGTTTCGCCTACACAGTAGGCTTCTTCAGTCGAGTACAAAAAAGCTGGTAGAAGCAGAAGAGATATGAGGACGATGTAATCAATCCATCACCCTTAAAGACGTGATTATACCTAACTGTTGTATATGTTTCTTACCTAACAACCTGTCGGTATTTTACCCCATTTTAATATTCGACATTGTTGTGGCTGTGACTGATGGAAAATCCACATAAATCCATTCGAGGATAGACTTAGTGACGATTATGTTCCTGGGGGAGTTGCTGGACAATTGGTCAGTGAATAAAGGACACTGCATATCCAGTCTACCTACCTGGAATCTACCTGGAGGGAGTTCTGGGGGGTCAGCGCCCCCGAGGCCCGGTCTATGAACTGACTCAAACATTGCATTAACATTTCACCAAAAAAATATAGTTTATAAGAAATAACAGTCTCAAAAAGCTGAATTTTCAGTGTCAAACTAAAGCACAGAAATATAACAACGTTAAACAGTCACCTGAAATGTAACAACGTTAAACCAGTCACTGAAATGTAACAACGTTAAACCAGTCACTGAAATGTAACAACGTTAAACCAGTCACTGAAATGTAACAACGTTAAACCAGTCACTGAAATGTAACAACATTAAACCAGCCACTGAAATGTAACAACGTTAAACCAGTCACTGAAATGTAACAGTTCTATTTTGCTAGGAGCGTAGAGCAGGTTGCGTGTTCAGTCAGCGTCAACTTACGCTCCCTCGCTGACCCTTCCTTCTCCAAACCAGGGTGTGGGTGGGGGTCTTACGACTCACGTGCCATGTGTTCTAACCCCACTCGTACCGTGGTTTGTTTCCAGTTGTGTTATGACGATATCGTCACTCCTTCTTTCTCATTCTACAGCAAGACTAATTTCCGATGAGGAACAATTTCCGGTCTTAATTAATCAAGCAATCAAAGAAATTACCAGTTGCTGAAGCTTCTTAAGTAAAAAAAAATCAAAGAAACTGTCAAACAAGTGAAATTGTACCCCCCCCACACACACACCAAAAAAATTCGAAATATTGAATTTTTTTTTTTTTTCATTGAAAGGATCATTTTTTTATTTACAAGATCATGAAGATGTTAATTTTGCAAAAGAATTAATTAATATAAGCATTATTTTTTTATTTACAAGGCAGAGAATATATTAATTTTTCACCATAACTAACTTATTAACCTTGATAATATAATCATAAATGAACCTTATACTTACCGAGATTAAATGTAACATCAGTGTAATTATTTTGTTAATAATTTAGTGAACATAACATCGGTGTAGTAAATTATTTTTATGCTGTTCGAAAATAATTTCGGTCCACCGTCGTAATATCTAACTAAAAATCTAGACAAAAATATAGAACCAAATTCAGCTTAGTTCTAAGACAGTGTTACATCACTACTAAGACAGTGTTACATCACTACTAAGACAGTGTTACATCACTACTAAGACAGTGTTACATCACTACTAAGACAGTGTACGTCACTATAGCAGTGTTACATCATACTAAGACAGTGTTACATCACTACTAAGACGGTGTTACATCATTACTAAGACAGTGTTACATCACTACTAAGACAGTGTTACATCACTACTAAGACAGTGTTACGTCACTACTAAGACAGTGTTACATCACTACTAAGACAGTGTTACATCACTACTAAGACAGTGTTACATCACTACTAAGACAGTGTTACATCACTACTAAGACAGTGTTACGTCACTACTAAGACGGTGTTACATCACTACTAAGACAGTGTTACGTCACTACTAAGACAGTGTTACATCACTACTAAGACAGTGTTACATCACTACTAAGACAGTGTTACATCACTACTAAGACAGTGTTACATCACTACTAAGACAGTTGTTACGTCACTACTAAGACGGTGTTACATCACTACTAAGACAGTGTTACGTCACTACTAAGACAGTGTTACGTCACTACTAAGACAGTGTTACATCACTACTAAGACAGTGTTACGTCACTACTAAGACGGTGTTACATCACTACTAAGACAGTGTTACGTCACTACTAAGACAGTGTTACATCACTACTAAGACGGTGTTACATCACTATTAAGACAGTGTTACATCACTACTAAGACAGTGTTACGTCACTACTAAGACAGTGTTACATTACTACTAAGACAGTGTTACATCACTACTAAGACGGTGTTACATCACTACTAAGACAGTGTTACATCACTACTAAGACAGTGTTACATCACTACTAAGACAGTGTTACGTCACTACTAAGACAGTGTTACATCACTACTAAGACAGTGTTACATCACTACTAAGACAGTGTTACGTCACTACTAAGACAGTGTTACGTCACTACTAAGACAGTGTTACGTCACTACTAAGACAGTGTTACGTCACTACTAAGACAGTGTTACGTCACTACTAAGACAGTGTTACGTCACTACTAAGACAGTGTTACGTCACTACTAAGACAGTGTTACATCACTACTAAGACAGTGTTACATCACTACTAAGACAGTGTTACATCACTACTAAGACAGTGTTACATCACTACTAAGACAGTGTTACATCACTACTAAGACAGTGTTACATCACTACTAAGACAGTGTTACATCACTACTAAAGACAGTGTTACATCACTACTAAGACAGTGTTACATCACTACTAAGACAGTGTTACATCACTACTAAGACAGTGTTACATCACTACTAAGACAGTGTTACATCACTACTAAGACAGTGTTACATCACTACTAAGACAGTGTTACATCACTACTAAGACAGTGTTACATCACTACTAGAAGTGTTACATCACTACTAAGACAGTGTTACTCACTACTAAGACAGTGTTACATCACTACTAAGACAGTGTTACATCACTACTAAGACAGTGTTACATCACTACTAAGACAGTGTTACTCACTACTAAGACAGTGTTACTCACTACTAAGACAGTGTTACATCACTACTAAGACAGTGTTACATCACTACTAAGACAGTGTTACTCACTACTAAGACAGTGTTACGTCACTACTAAGACAGTGTTACTCACTACTAAGACAGTGTTACATCACTACTAAGACAGTGTTACATCACTACTAAGACAGTGTTACATCACTACTAAGACAGTGTTACATCACTACTAAGACGGTGTTACATCACTACTAAGACAGTGTTACATCACTACTAAGACAGTTACATCACTACTAAGACAGTGTTCCATCACTACTAAGACAGGTGTTACATCATTACTAAGACAGTGTTACATCACTACTAAGACAGTGTTTACATCACTTCTAAGACAGTGTTACATCACTACTAAGACAGTGTTACATCACTACTAAGACAGTGTTACATCACTACTAAGACAGTGTTACATCACTACTAAGACAGTGTTACATCACTACTAAGACAGTGTTACATCACTACTAAGACAGTGTTACATCACTACTAAGACAGTGTTTACATCACTACTAAGACAGTGTTACATCACTACTAAGACAGTGTTACATCACTACTAAGACAGTGTTACATCACTACTAAGACAGTGTTACATCACTACTAAGACAGTGTTACATCACTACTAAGACAGTGTTACATCACTACTAAGACAGTGTTACATCACTACTAAGACAGTGTTACATCACTACTAAGACAGTGTTACATCACTACTAAGACAGTGTTACATCACTACTAAGATAGTGTTACATCACTACTAAGACAGTGTTACATCACTACTAAGACAGTGTTACATCACTACTAGTTCTAACACTTTGTCATGACGTCACAACTGATTCTAACAATGCATCATGACGTCACAGCATCTAGTCCTAGCAATTCGCTTCTCACAGAATCCTCTCTCTCTCTCTACTCTCTCTCTCTATCATTTATTTATATATATTATATATTATATTATATATTATATATATATATATATATATATATATATATATATATATATATATATATATATAATATATTATTATATATATATATATATATATATATATATAATATATATATATATATATATATATATATATAAGTAAAGATATTCCACAGTAACAGTATTTTCAAGACTTTTTTCAAGTATTTTCTCTCGGAATATTTTGGTATAATTTTTAAGATTATTGAAGTTACAGAACTTTTATACATTATACAAATGGACGATATGTATTTTTTTCTGGGCATTTTTTAAAAAGCGAAAGTTTTGAGGATGTAAAGGAATGTGTATCCTTAAGATTCCTTGATGAAAGTCTGAGAATAGTAAGAAATCCGAATTTCTTAGACATTCTTGGATTAAATCTCATTTAAAGACAGTTGGATTATATATATATATATATATATATATATATATATATATATATATTAATATATATATATATATATATAAATTCTGTAAGAGGAAGAGGATGCCTTGATGCTCGTGAAAGGCTCTTGATTCAATGGAATAGAGCCTCTCCGTTCTGGGTTTACACCTCATTCTCACCCGTTACAGCATTTGCTGTGTAACTTCCCATACGGCTTCCAAGTAAATGGAATTAAAGACAGTAATAACTAAGTGATCGCACTGGTGATAGTCCCGTAGTTAAACTAGTCAATATTACTAGGAATAGTCAAACGGGCTAGAAATACCATGAGAAAGGGGAATGTTCTAAGCCATTACGGCTCACTATTGCCTCTACGGACTCTGCGTTCCCCTTTAATAACAGTGAAAATAATAATGAGAATAATAATGATAATTATGTTCTGCGGCTGAAACTACCTTCAGTGAGCTAGTCAAGGACACTGTGGTGGTGTCAAGGACACTGTGGTGGTGTCAAGGATACTGTGGTGGTGTCAAGGACACTGTGGTGGTGTCAAGGATACTGTGGTGCTGTCGAGGACACTGTGGTGGTGTCAAGGACACTATAGTGGTATTAAATACACTGTAGTGATGGTGCCAAGTACACTATAGTGGTGTCAAGTGCACTATAGTGATGGTGTCAAGTGGACTATAGTGGTGTCAAGTGCACTATAGTGGTGTCAAGTGCACTATGGTGGTGTCAAGTGCACTATAGTGGTGTCAAGTGCACTACAGTGATGGTGTCAAGTGCACTATAGTGATGGTGTCAAGTGCACTATAGCGATGGTGTCAAGTGCACTATAGTAATGGTGTCAAGTGCACTATAGTGATGGTGACAAGGACACTGTAGTGATGGTGATACCGTGTGCACTATACAATACTGTGGTGATTGTGGGACTTAAGCTGGCTCTCAGTAATGGCTTAACAAGCCAGTACTGGGGCAACGTTTTTACTCTGTGTAGAGCTTCAGGCGGTGATCAAGCTTTACGGAGAACGAAACTCTCTCCTAATAAAATCTTGATCTGCACATTGATTCTTCCTTCATGGTAGATAATGGCTACCATGTAGGATACCATAGATCTGAAGCTCCTCTTTTGTATTCTGTATTCTTGTAGAAACAAATGTATATATGAGAGACGATGCTACAGAAGAATAGAAAAATACAGAGTTTTTTTTTTTTCATCCTGTAAATCTCGAATGAGGTTAGATCTTTGATATAGAAAAAAATGGAGCCACCATCTCTTTCTTCTTAGGCAAACCTGATTGTCTGAACATTCCCCAGGCGCTGTAATGACCCATAAGGTTTTAGTGCTTTCCCACTGAATATATTAATGTTTCAGCCTCTCAGCTGAGGTCCTCTCTAGATACTTCACTGCTGAAGAAGACCTGAGATAAAGGCTAATATAAAAAGTACTTTTATGTTTACTCTCTAAACATCGGTTTATTCTTCCATTGACAAATGTTATATACTCGTATATGCTGGAATTATATATATATATATATATTATATATATATATATATATATATATATATATATATATATTTTATATATATATTATATATATATATATATATATATATAATGTTTTACAAAGGTTTTAAATGGAACCAAAACTAACCAAAACTAACTTAAGAATGTTAACAATACTACAATAAAATTTACGTAACTTTACACAGCTTAACTTCGCCTAACTCGGGTGAGCTAAGCGTAACATTATCAACCATCAAATCATTTCTTCACGTTCCTACTGATTTTCACTGAGTTACAGACAAAATTACATTTTCTCGTCTAGTTTGGCAAACTGAGGGTTGACTCTGCTTGATACAACCCACATTTTTATTCGCATATATCGTAAGTTTCTTTAGGTGAGTTTTTAAATGGTTTTGTTTTGAAGACTTGTAAATAAAACCCACAAAACCACGATATATACATCTCAACAGTATTTAAATTGTGGCAGGTTTAGCTCAAATCACATAAATAGGGTATTTTTTATATATATATATTATATATATATTATATATATATATATATATATATATATATATTATATATATATATATATATATATATAATTTGTGTTCAGTGGCATTGTGTAAATATTTAGAATATATAAGATTTATAATAGCCATAAGTATAAACAATTCCATCCTCGTATCAGCGTGTGCTTACTTCCTATTGGACAGTCTTGGTCGCTATCTTCACGTCATCTGCTGTTGTAGTTAGGCTAGTGCTCTCGTTCTCACTCTCTTTCATACAGAAAACTGAATAAAGAAGCTAATTAGATTTAGTAAACTTCTGTAAATATATATATATATATATATATATATATATTACGTCTTTTAATTATGTAAATTTTAGTTCCGGAAGGCAGGCAAGTCCATGAGGGTACACCATCTTGGGTATGTGGTGGCGATGCTACTGTGTATTCACGTTGCCACGATAGCACTCTGTATCCATGCCGTCATAATGCCACTCGTGGTTGTCATTATCTAAATAATCCAGTAATTTACGTATGAGGAATTCTTACACAACTTAAGAATTAAATGGCTTGTTTCATACCTCTGCTTCCCCCAAGTTATTTTCAGTGTAACACTGTTAAATTCACTCCTTATCTGACCGGTTAGATTTACATTACTAAAAAGCTTTTAATAATATATCCCAGATTGTTACAATAAAAATTAATTTAACTTTCATAATTGTGTACAGTTAAATCTTTGCTAATAAAAAAAAGGTCGTAATTTGTTGGCGATCAGGATGGCACATCACAAATATTGTACAAAGTCTGGTCAGATTTCTATGGCTTTGATCCACAATTTAAATACAACTCACATCATGTCGACTGTCTGCTAAAACTCCTTATTTCCTAACAATTTTTGCAGACAAAAGAATATTATTGAATCTTATTTTATTTAGCAAGTGTGGGACAAGCTGGGCCTGAGTGCAGCTGATTTTTTTATATATTTAATCCATAACTCGAAAAGTTGCAGTTTTTAACTTAATACCGTGAGGAGGCCTTGCATACAATGTTCATTGAGTTGTACAGAGTAAAGGCTTCAGTTGCATAGCAATTCACTTTAGGACTGCAGAGAATCTGAACTGGAGCATTTCTGTGTTTAATAGCATTTTAATAGCATTTTCTGGCTTCAAGTTTGTCCAAAAATATTATGTTTTAGTACGGCTTAATCACAGAGCCGGTCATTTACTTTGGCACAATTTTCTTCCTCCATCGAAAAGGCCTCTTCCAATCGTCTTTAAACTTTTATTGCTGGTGAACTGTAACTAGAAGGCTCATTGAGCCTTTTCTTATAAATTTTATGAAGCCCTTCCTGATTTTGGCGGTGCGAAACATCGGCTAAAGTTTCCTTCCTAAGTGTGAAATGTTGGGGAATGTTTCCAAACACGGTATTGTGACCTTTATTCTTTATTGGTAATAGAGTTAGAATTTTGATATTCCGTGTAATACCTGGAAAATGCCTCGTTTGGTAGGCTTCAAACTTTTAGCAGTGACGCATTTTTCTTTAATGAAATTGCGCATTTATTTTGGGTAGTGTAAGTTTGGATTTGCCAGTTTTATTAACAAATTGGTTTCAGTGAAATAAATGGAGAATGTCTTTACTGCTCGGCTTCAAACCACATACTCTTCTGTATCTCCTTCTTGTAGGTACCAATTTTCCAGTTTAATCAAGGAAATTGACATTTAAATACTGATTTACATACAATAATTGGAGTGGTTGGTGCAATTATTTAATAAATGTATGGAAGAGGGTAAGGTACCTAGGGATTGGCAGAGAGCATGCATAGTTCCTTTGTATAAAGGCAAAGGGGATAAAAGAGAGTGCAAAAATTATAGGGGGATAAGTCTGTTGAGTGTACCTGGTAAAGTGTATGGTAGAGTTATAATTGAAAGAATTAAGAGTAAGACGGAGAATAGGATAGCAGATGAACAAGGAGGCTTTAGGAAAGGTAGGGGGTGTGTGGACCAGGTGTTTACAGTGAAACATATAAGTGAACAGTATTTAGATAAGGCTAAAGAGGTCTTTGTGGCATTTATGGATTTGGAAAAGGCGTATGACAGGGTGGATAGGGGGGCAATGTGGTAGATGTTGCAAGTGTATGGTGTAGGAGGTAGGTTACTGAAAGCAGTGAAGAGTTTTTACGAGGATAGTGAGGCTCAAGTTAGAGTATGTAGGAAAGAGGGAAATTTTTTCCCAGTAAAAGTAGGCCTTAGACAAGGATGTGTGATGTCACCGTGGTTGTTTAAATATTTATAGATGGGGTTGTAAGAGAAGTAAATGCGAGGGTCTTGGCAAGAGGCGTGGAGTTAAAAGATAAAGAATCACACACAAAGTGGGAGTTGTCACAGCTGCTCTTTGCTGATGACACTGTGCTCTTGGGAGATTCTGAAGAGAAGTTGCAGAGATTGGTGGATGAATTTGGTAGGGTGTGCAAAAGAAGAAAATTAAAGGTGAATACAGGAAAGAGTAAGGTTATGAGGATAACAAAAAGATTAGGTGATGAAAGATTGAATATCAGATTGGAGGGAGAGAGTATGGAGGAGGTGAACGTATTCAGATATTTGGGAGTGGACGTGTCAGCGGATGGGTCTATGAAAGATGAGGTGAATCATAGAATTGATGAGGGAAAAAGAGTGAGTGGTGCACTTAGGAGTCTGTGGAGACAAAGAACTTTGTCCTTGGAGGCAAAGAGGGGAATGTATGAGGGTATAGTTTTACCAACGCTCTTATATGGGTGTGAAGCATGGGTGATGAATGTTGCAGCGAGGAGAAGGCTGGAGGCAGTGGAGATGTCATGTCTGAGGGCAATGTGTGGTGTGAATATAATGCAGAGAATTCGTAGTTTGGAAGTTAGGAGGAGGTGCGGGATTACCAAAACTGTTGTCCAGAGGGCTGAGGAAGGGTTGTTGAGGTGGTTCGGGCATGTAGAGAGAATGGAGCGAAACAGAATGACTTCAAGAGTGTATCAGTCTGTAGTGGAAGGAGGGCGGGGTAGGGGTCGGCCTAGGAAAGGTTGGAGGGAGGGGGTAAAGGAGGTTTTGTGTGCGAGGGGCTTGGACTTCCAGCAGGCATGCATGAGCGTGTTTGATAGGAGTGAATGGAGACAAATGGTTTTTAATACTTGACGTGCTGTTGGAGTGTGAGCAAAGTAACATTTATGAAGGGGTTCAGGGAAACCGGCAGGCCGGACTTGAGTCCTGGAGATGGGAAGTACAGTGCCTGCACTCTGAAGGAGGGGTGTTAATGTTGCAGTTTAAAAACTGTAGTGTGCAAAGCACCCTTCTGGCAAGACAGTGATGGAGTGAATGATGGTGAAAGTTTTTCTTTTTCGGGCCACCCTGCCTTGGTGGGAATCGGCCAGTGTGATAATAAATAATAAAAAATAATTTGTGAATGCCTCATTCTATCGGCTTCAAACCTTCAATGCAGAAAACTTGAGAATTCACTTTCCGATTGACTTCAAACTTTAAGTGTTCGTGTATTTAAGGATTCCTCATCTAAATAACTTCGTAATAAAAGGTTCGAATTGGTTTTCAACTGAGTAGGTGCAACTTTGCTATTTTTATTGAGGAAAATGAGCGATAACTTGTAAAAGCCTCTTCTGTTTGGCCTCAAATATTCAAAGCTGACAATTTTAATGAGTATTGCTCTAAAGTCTCGGTAAAGCACACACATAAATACATGTTTCAAAATAATGGACCCAATCGTGAAATATATTGCTTTGAAATCGGGTCCATTAATTTGAAACAACTTGTATTACCCATAACCGAGTTTTTTTTTCTTTAGTCTTTATTTACCGGTCCATTTAACAGCACTATTTTTTTTCAAGATGTGTCAGGCAATTTTTTTGTTTATAATGTATGTAATGTATATAAGATGTACATAATAGCTAGAATATTTATTTTTGTGTACTTATATCACGTAACATTGGATGTGTTCCTTTACAGTAGCGACCAACAGCCACACAGATGTTCACTTCTTTTAAGTTATTGCCTTCAGAGTTCGAGACGATTTTTTTTTTTTACTAAGTGACCGTAGGGAATCTAGGTAAGAGAGTTATAGACATAATTATATAATAGAAGAAAAAGGTTTATTAGGACAAGGTACATTTGACATTTACAGAAACTTCCAGAGAATTATACAAACACTGAGCACACAGAAAATCTGTCAGTAATAGTGGGGGACGTTGTACATGTATGGTAGACAGTACCGACAAGATGGAGAATTAGACACGTGTGCGCAACATCTGGGTGTCTTTATTTGTGGACGTTTCACCAATCAGTGGCTTTATCAGTTTAATGCATGGACATAATGTGAAGAATGTAGAATTACATACAAATGATGAGGTAATCAGTCCCTTAGCCTTGGAGTTGGAGAAGTTCATCGTAGTCTAAAGACTTCGATGTTCCAAGGCTGAGGGAGTGATTATCTTATCTTTTATACATAGTTCTACAATCTTCACATTATGTCCTTGTAATGATAAAGCCACTGGATGGCGAAACGTCTACAAATTAAGATACCCACATGTTGCACGTGTCTGATTCTTTATCAACAGTGGGGAAGACAAAACTTACATAATATACATCAAGGCAGCGAAGGCTCTGTGTAGAGCTTGAACAAGTCTGGGTAAAGCTCTACAAAGAACGAACTGTTGCTGCAATATAAGCTTGCTCTGCAGCCTGTGGCTCTACTTCACAAATATACATAACTTTCACTGGAGGAAGACGCTTATGACTATCATTGTATACAGACACGTGAAGCTATAATGTAAATTCCTCACCACACACACACACACACACACACACACACACACACACACACACACACACACACACACACACAACACACACTAACAACACACACACACACACACACACACACACACACTTTCTAAAAACAAACGTAGACAAAACACATTAACCTTTTTCGTTCCACATTAATTAGTTTATTCTCAATATCCTCAATTTTTCTATAAAAAAAAATTCACTAGAAGGCAGTATAGTATACGTAGTTTTATGAGATATATTTCTCACTATTTAAAAAAAAAAGTCAACTTTTATGCCTATTGTCGTGTAAATAAAAGCAACAAGAGATGGACTGGAGTCAAGAGTGATGATATACTTAAATCAAATTTTTAATATGCCATTGACAAAGCTTCGACATTTTATTTCTAGTTTAGAAGAAGAAAAAATTTGTGTCGATGTTCATAGCGCTCATGGATATATAATTATATATTTTTTGTATCGTTGTTCATGGATCTGAGACTCCTCATTAGGGATGTATTATGCTCTAGTCTAGTTAGTGTAATTATTGTACTTGCTATGTAAAAATATTTAATTAAAATCAAGGTATTTTCGTTATTTTTCTAATATTTTTTTTTCTCTATCGACTTTCGTGAAGATGTTGTCATGTGATCTTGAAAAAAATTATGAATCTGTCTTATGTAAGTGGATGTATTGGTTGATGTTTTAAACAGGGGAAAAAATTTTCAGAAAATAACATAGTCTTGCCAAATATATATAATATGTGTAGTCGGGGAAAATAATGTTTAAGTTAATGGTTTAGTATACTGTTTGAAGATATGACCGGCAGAAGGCATCTAATCCTCTCAATTTCATATACTTTTGGATAAATCGAAGATCATTTTTAGCATATTCTCATCACTCAATTCTAGCACTTATATTTTAATAAGCCTCGAAAATAAGATTATCATTGCTATAAAAGTTTGGACCTACGACATACTACCGCGAGTTAAAAAAAGATAGTTCACCTATATATTTCGAATTATCAATATGTCTTTAAAATGCAATAAAACAGCAGACAAGCGATCTTAACACTGCAAGACAAGTCACAGGGAATGGAAATCTTCACACGTCTCCATGCGTCATCAGAAGCCATGCAGTGTTATAAGAGTAACAACAGGGGGGAACGAGAGGAGTTTTCGCAGAGTAGAGCAGCGTGGTGACACCAGCATCTCCACTCATTTTTGAGTGGAGATCATCTGAGTGGACAACATTTTCACCACGCTACCCTACTCTGAGAAAACTACACCTCATTCCTCCTATTTTAAATCTTGCAACATTGCATATCAATGTTGAAAGTGCTTGAGCTGAAGATTTCCATCCCCCATAGCTTGTCTTGCATACCTTTAAAAACAGACCTGGTAGAAGATGATGTGAAGTGGGTGTCCTTATGTACCTCTCTTCTCTGAGATCTGCCTCGTATATCATATCTCTGATAGTATGTAAGCCTAGACTACTACACACTGGATATATGTATTAAGCAAGAATTTATATGTATAAATAATAGGATTCAATGGGAACGTGCTCTATCAACCCTAATGATGAGCGATCGCACGTGAAGACGATCTTTCACACTGGCCGTAAAAAGCTTTCACTGTGAGTGATTTGTCGCACCCTGTAATGGCTCGTCATGGTTGGTGTTGACGTTGTTTCACTGGGTGGTAAGTTGTCGTCGTAGCTGGTGACTGCCTGTTCGGGGCTTACCGGTGATGACTTCTTCCACTTGATGATAACGTCATGTACCTGGTGGTTCGGTTATGTACCGAGGTATCTGGTGGTACTCTGTTACACCTGAGAACCTGTTTCTCCTGGTGACGAGTGTCGCTGGGAGATGATCTGATAATTTTTTGTGTATTCTTTATGTAAACGATAATGACCATGGAAAATAAACAATGTTTTACAGTCATTTATCATTACCCTTCCAAGCAATGCTAACTGACAGGGATAATTTCTAAGTCAGGTGCATGACAAAATTGAAACGAATATAAACTGACGTATTCACTACACAGTAAAAATAATAGACTGACCAACGTACTGCCTATAGGAATAAATACAAGTGCAATTAACAACAGCAACAACAACAACAATATAATAATAATAATAATAATAATAATAATAATAATAATGATAATACATTTCAGTTTATTCTACTGCAGAGGAACAATATATTGAAAGCCGATAGCAGTGACAGCTCTGTCGGAACGCCTCTGCGTCGAGCTCTACGTAGCACGAAACCTACCCCCCAAAAAAGCGCGCTCTATAACGTGTTATTACAGTTGAAAGTGCTGCGAGACGAAGTTCAATACTTTAAGGTGTCTCTGGCTGACGAGTCAAGAAGCCCTCTAATGGTCGCACACACTGGTGTGATTGTAGACTCGGTAAACAACACTCTAGACGCTCAACAACTTCTGAGTTAGATTTTATTTTCATTTTTTTTAGGTTTTTATCCAGAGGAGAGAATTTATTGAGGAGCAGCACTTTAAGTGACCGTACCGCCATACTAGCAAATACATTACAGTGCAAAGAGTAGACACGCTACTGACATCGACTCCATCATTGACTATTTCAATATACAAGTATCACTGCCTTTATAATTAAGAGCTTACGTATTTACAGGCATTACTATCCTGACAGATTGTCACGATCTAATTGTAGCATAACTAAAATATTATTTGCAAAATTCTACAAACTTTAATTAGAAATGCGTTTACTATACTGATCATATGCACTCTGTGTCCACTTTATTGGGTACACCTGTACACCTGCTCGTTAATATAAATATCTAATCAGCATACTTTTAGGCATTGAGGTGACAGCACTTCAATGCCTAATAGCATACAGACATGGTCAAGAGGTTCAGGTGTTGTTTACATCGAATATCAGAATGGGGAAGAAATGTGATCTAAGGCACTTTGACCGTGGAATGATTGTTGGTGTCAGACGGTGATGTTTGAGTATCTCAGACACTGCTGATCTGGGATTTTCACTCACAACAGTCTAGTGTTTACAGAGAATGGTGTGAAAACTCAAAACATCCAATGAGCGGCAGTTTTGTAGGCGAGAACATCTACATAATGTGAAAGGCTAAAGGAAAATGGCTAGACTGGTTCAAGGTGGCATAAAGGTGACAGCAACTCGAATAACCATGCGTTTCAACAGTGGTATTCTGAAGAGCATCTCTGAGCTTGCAATACGTCGAACCTTGAAGTGAATGGGACACAGCAGCAAAAGATCACCCGGGGTTCCACTCCTATCGATTAAGAACAAGAAACTGCTGCTATAGAGGGCACAAGCTCACCAAAACTGGACAGTTGAAGATTGAAAAAATGTTGCATGATCTTACGAATCGCGATTTCTGCTGCAACATGCAGATGGTAGGGTGAGAATTTAGCGTAAACTTTTGGGATGTGATGGAATGGGAGATTCACAGCATGCCTGTACAGCCGACAAATTTCCAGCAAATGCGTAATGCTTTCATGTCAACAAGGACCAGGATCTCTAAGGAATGTTTCCAGTACCATGTTGAGTCCATGCCACGAAGGATTCAGGCTGTTGTTGGGGCAAAGGAAGGCCCTATCCCGTACTAGAAGGGTGAACACTGATTACATGTCTGAGAATTTGCTGCACTCTAAGATATAATACCAAAAAGAATATTTATCCTCCATTCTTGGGGTTGCTATACCAGGGTTCACGTACACAGGTAACCTGAGAGACTGCTGCCCACCCCGTCTCTACTCTCCTATATCCATCTTTTTTTACAATAAATAATTATTTCATTTGAAGTTTCCTTAGTGAAATGTAAGGTTTGAGTGAGGTACAGTGGATCTACCATCACTGTCTGATGCTCTACTGGTCCAGGAGGAAAGGGTCGATTTTCCATGCTGAATGAACCATGCGTATTTAGCGCTTATGTGTGAATATAATAATATGGAATAAAAATAAAAATAAATAATAATAATAATAATTATTATTATTATTATTATTATTATTACAATAATGGTATTCACTCTCTCGACATGAGATACTTGCGTTGATTTTATGTATGTATTGTTATTTTTATGGTTACGTTTGATGACTGAGACGATTGTATGTGTGTGTGTGTGTGTGTGTGTGTGTGTGTGTGTGTGTGTGTGTGCGTGTGTAGGAAATTCCCTGTGTTGTGTGTATTGACGTGGGAAGGTGTGTGGGAGATGGGGGAAGTTGTAAGTGACTGGGAGGTGTTTTTACCCTGCCAGCAAGCTAGCATGGCAGGGAGAAGGAAGGGAGAGGAGAAGAAAGCTGACAAAAAGTGAATTACAATAAATAGGATGATGAGGACGAAGGAGATAATGACAGATTAAAAAAGGTGACAGAGGAAGAATATACGCAGAAGAATGAGAAGAAATAAAAGGAGAAAGAAGGGCACAGGAAAGAGAAGGAAAGTGAAGGGTCGAGAAGCCTTCTTGCCCAAGGGGACATCTCTCCCCTCTTTCACCCGTTACCATAGCAGCGGCAACGATGCTGGCATTCTCCAAGTGTCTCCCTGTCGTTCTTTGCAGACGGAGGATCGAACTTCCACAACTACTTGCCCTAAATAGCCAACATACATTTACAATTTCCTGTAAACTTACAAGTAAATCATTTACGCTAATCCATGAATATCTTTTGTTTGGTTGTATACGAAGTGTTTTCTATATTTTCTTGTTTTTTTGTTTTTTTGCAGTTAAGTACGGTATGAGAATTGATATTGTGGCGATGTACAGAGAAAAGGGTGTGTGAACCTTAGTTATCATATTATCGTATCGAGAGTGGTGTTATGTTGTGTGTTATCGTGTGTGTTGTGTTTTGCTGTGTATTGTTACGTCGCGTGTTATGTGCTATGTTCTTATGTTGCGTGTTATCATGTGTGCTGTTATATTGTGTTATCTTACAGTGTGTTGCGGAATCGCGTTGTGTTATCTTTGAGTTTACAGTTTTATTGTGTTATGTGTTGCCATTCCATGGTATGTGCTATCATGTGCTTTCACGTCACGTGTTGTGTTATCATGTTATGTGTTATCAACCTTAAACTTCCGTCAAATACGTATCTTTGCAACATTAACATTGTTTTTTGCAATGAGCAAGTATGACCCCCCAATTTGCAACTTGCAACAGTAAGGGACTCCTACATTTACACCAGGTTCAATCGAGGAAACTAGATCGAGTCTGTCCCCAACAGCTGTGTAACCCCAAAGGTCGAGGGGAAAGTGGTATTAATCCCTAAGAAGTGTTATTACTGTCTTGTAGAAGTGGTATTACCGCCTATAAGAAGTGACATTACCGCTTCGTACAAGTAACATTACCCCTTCGTACATGTGGCATTACCGCTTCGTACAAGTAGCATTACCGCCTCGTACATGTGGCATTACTGTCCAGGGAAGGAGAGGAGAGGCCACTTTGTAAATTCTATTTCCATCGCTAAACTAGATTCCCTTGGGAATTCCATTACCATTCCAGCAAGCAGAAATACCCCCCAGACGTTCCAGACTCCCAAGACCCGGGTACAGCACATTGCTGCTCCCTCAGGCAGATTTCAAGACACATTACATCAACCAGGGACCATCTTGCGTACCTCACACTGGTTGGGGCTGTCTAGTACAGGACACCGTGCAGAATATGCGCTATCTTTGCTAAATTTCCTGTTTGTTTTAACACAAAGAGAACTACACTAGCTTTTACCGTGAAAATAATAATAATAATAATAATAATAAAATAATAAAATAAAAATAATAATAACAAAACAATACTACTACTAATAATAATAATACTAATAATAATAATATTAATAATAATAATAATAAAACAATAATAGTAACAATAACAATAACAAAATAATAAAAATAGCAATAATAACAATAATAATAATAATAATAGAACAACAACAATAACAACAAATCGAGCTACGAAGGACATTATATCTTTAAGTTAATACATTTGCAATAACGTAAATAAGTGAACCTTCCCCCATAGGCTATATATATATATATATTATATATATATATATATATATATATATATATATATATATATATATATATATATATATATATATATGCAAAACAACCACTCTGAAAGAATAGAGAAATTCCAAGCGCTTTCGTGACTACTCACATTATCAAGGAACTATGAAAGTAAAGCATCCAAGGAAGCTATATAAGGGGTCTGGCCAGCACCTCACTATCAGATCCCACAACGGTTAAACACCTGACGCGCGCCGACCCAACTTGGATAGGTCCTTTGCACAACTCACCCACAAACTATTCTACCCAAGAAAATTTAAAAATTATTATTTGTCCAGTGTATTATTAAATTCTTCCCAAATTCTATTAATTATAAATGGATCTAATTTATATAAACCGAAGGAAATATAAATTTATATAAATTAGATCCATTTATAATTAATAGAATTTGGGAAGAATTTAATAATACACTGGACAAATAATAATTTTTAAATTTTCTTGGGTAGAATAGTTTATGGGTGTGTTGTGCAAAGGACCTATCCAAGTTGGGTCGGCGCGCGTCAGGTGTTTAACCGTTGTGGGATCTGATAGTGAGGTGCTGGCCAGACCCCTTATATAGCTTCCTTGGATGCTTTACTTTCATAGTTCCTTGATAATGTGAGTAGTCACGAAAACGCTTGGAATTTCTCTATTCTTTCAGAGTGGTTGTTTTGCATATTCCGAAATCACCTGTTTACTGTGATCTTATTGCATATATATATATATATATATATATATATATATATATATATATATATATATATATATATATATATATATTATATATATATATATATATAGGGAAGTACCACTCATCCTCAGAAAAGAAAATAAACGTACCTCAGGGAAAACTCAAGGTTCTCCCCATTTGTTTAAACAAATGTTGATTCTGTGGAAGAAACTTCCACTATATGTCTTCTCTGACAAATTTAATCTCCTCGCCCTTCAAGAGAGTTCTCCAAAGTTCCCCCCTCCCCTTCACCCCCAAAAAAAATAATAATTTCCTCTGGCTGAGTATTAAGAGGTTAGTTATTTTGCTTCGAGGAATCACTGAGGAGAGATTTTTGTGGCCACGCTCATGCGAGTCTAGGATGCTCAGTGACCGAGTGTGCAAAAGAGCTGTGTGATATGCTTTTGAGGGCTTTCCAGAGGTTTCTTATTCTGGCAGCCCTGGTGGCCCTGGGTCAAGGTTGTCTTGTGATAATCCTGATTAACCAGGCTGTTACTGCTAGTGGCCCCATGGCCCACATATCCATCACAGATGAGTACTGAATCAGAGACAATATATCCTTTCGATTTAACTACGTTATTCATCCGTTGTGAGGCTTTTCCAAGTATCTGGCAAAGCCCCAGAGCGGGCGAAAAGTGCTACATAAAAGGCTTACTCTACGTGTTTTCGATTCACTTCTTTCCGGCTTTTGTCAACAACTATCAAGCCTGATACTGCGGCTAAGGTGTATACAGAAGCTCTCTCACCACACGGACTTCGTGGTGCCAGGGCACCATCACATCACCCGTCCATCACTAGAGTCTCTGAAATCAGATTATCACCATAGAGTGGAAGTAACACAGTTTCTTTTACTAAACGAGGGTGGACCAGTAAGCCAGTGGAAGGCCTCGGCTAGATGACAAAAGCTCCAGCAGCGTCTGGAAACCCTTGTCTTGTTTCCTGACAAACCTTACCTAACCTAATGTTTTCTTTTTTAGGTAAAATCATGAAATAGCTTTTCGCACCATATGCTTGCTCAAGATGTAAATATGTTCTCTCCTAAAATAAAAAATGAACAAGACAGAAAACGTTCAAAAAGCACCTATTAAATGACTACAAGAACAGAAAACCCTAATTTATTAAGACAGACTGAAGGCATTAGACAGAAAACATGATATCCAAAAATAAGATCAAAAAGGATACGAAAGAATCAATAACAAAGAAAGAAAGATGTCAAGGGGATGCTCTCGTTAACACAGTAGTAGAACAACATAAAGAGTTACAGTAGGGTGAAACAAGTGCTACAGTCATGAAAACTTCGACGAATTATATGACATAAACCAGTTCTTGAAGGCGAGACACTGCAAGAACGCCTCTGTTCCTGGAACAACAGGGACTACAAAATGGTTTACCGCGACTCAAACTTCTCACTCTGAGGAAATTTGAACTTGAACGAGCACCCGACAACGACGAAGCAAATACACACGTTGTTAGACAAGTTTTTACTGCGACAATAGTGAAACTTTGCTCAATAATAACTTGCTCTGCAACGAGTACTTTTGTCTTCAGAGAAAATTAATTTCAAGAACGATAACTTAGGTAAGAAAGACTTAAATTATAAATAATCTGGAGTACGCGGAGAAGAAACCTTAAATTTAACAGAAACGAGAGAAATCTTGCCTAAAATATCATGGAGGTGTGAAAATTATTAATGGAATAAAAAAAACAGGAGAAACTAATTGAGTAGAAAGCCAGGTGTGAGAGGCGTCTAAATTAGCAACACCAGGAGGCCTTTGAAGAGCATGGATGTCTGGTGTAAATTGAAACGGAGAGAAGGGGAATAGGAAAATGAAAGGAGGGGGGAGAGAAGGGAGGGAAAATGAAGGTTATAAAATGTACAGAACGAGGATGAAGTTAGTGGGAATGTCACGGCGGATATATATGTATATATATAACGTGGAAACAGTGTCTGGTCATATAAATACATATGCAATAATCCTGACCAAGCGACATAAGATGGAAAACAACATGGGAGGGGGAGTATAATGATTGTTCTAGGCCTCTCGTGTTGCAATCAACACATCTTCAGGAGCTTGCAATGTTGCAGAAATGAGTACGAAGTCCAGGTAGATTTATTTAGGGGAAAGACTCTAGCTAAATATTAGCTAGATTCTGGCTAGAGTCCTTTCCTTGAACGAATCTACCTGGACTTCGTACTTATTTCTGCAACATTGCTAGCTACTGAAAGTGTGTTTATTGCAACCCGAAATTCCTAGAGTATTGATATGACGTGTACTCACCTATTTGTACTCACCTATTTGTGGTTGCAGGGGTCGAGTCCTAGCTCCTGGCCCCGCCTCTTCACCGGTTGCTACTAGGCCCTCTCTCTCCCCGCTCCATGAGCTTTATCAAACCTCGTCTTAAAACTGTGTATGGTTCCTGCCTCCACTACGTCGTGTGTGTGTGTGTGTGTGTGTGTGTGTGTGTGTGTGTGTGTGTGTGTGTGTGTGTGTGTGTGTGTGTGTGTGTGTGTGTGTGTTTGCCTCGCCGACCAGACAAAAATGCAAGATGGCCGCCATCTGATACAAAATTTAAAAGATTTTTTTATTTTTCATTAGCTTTTACTGGTTCTTTGATGCAAGGTATTTCATGAGGGTGTGTGAAATGACCGAGAGAGAGAGAGAGAGAGAGAGAGAGAGAGAGAGAGAGGAGAGAGAGAGAGAGAGAGAGAGAGAGAGAGAGAGGGTGATTGGAGATGCACTTTTAAACATTTTTTCTTTCATTTCTTGTCTTTAAAACAAAACACGTTGATTACATGTTGAAACAAATTACAAAAAAAGTTG